>JASDQU011508592.1:0-12736 GCA_032191745.1 Picea mariana
TTCAAGACAATGAAATGTTTGTATAAATGGTTGTTCATGCCTTTTGGTTTATGTAATGCACCAACTACATTTATGTGAATGATGAATGTTGTATTGTGTCCCTATTTAGATTCATTTGTAATAGTGTATTTGGTCGATGACTTATTGGTCTAGAGCTCTACATGGGAGGAGAACATATCACATCTCATGCAGGTGTTAGAGACTTAGAAAAAACATCAGCTCCTGGTTCATCTCAAGAAGTGAGTTTGCTCAATAATCAATGGTGTATTTGGGATATGTGATTGGTGGAGAGGAAATTGAGATAGACCCCGCAAAAATGGAGGCCATCGTAAAGTGGCCAATTCCTACTAATGTCACTAAAGTTAGTAGCTTTGTTGGGGCAACATAGTACCTACAAAATTTCATAACATCCTTTCCAATGGTAGCCGCCTCACTCCACACCATAACAACCAATGTTGAGAGTTTCCAGTGGGGAAAGAATTAGCAAAAAGCTTTCCACGAGTTAAAACAAAAGATTAGTTAGGCACAAGTTCTCGCATTACCTAACTTGCAAAAGTCTTTCTAAGTGGAGACGGATGAAAGTGGGTATGCTATTGCAATACTTAGTTTTGATGCAAGGAGGTAAGCCATTGTGATATCATTATGAGACATTTCATTGGGGAGTTTTGAACTACCTTACATATGATAAGTAATTATTTTCTTTGGTTCAAGTTGTTAAGAAGTGGAAGCGCTATTTGATGGGTAAGGAAACCATTATCCACACTTATCATTAGTCACTACAGTATTTACAGTCCCATTATCTAGTCATCAAGTATACGAAGGGAAATGCTAATAAGTTGGAGAACATGATTTCAAGGCCACCCACATCCAAGGTTACAACTTTGGGAACTCTTATGCACATGGAGTCTTTTACCCATGATGCATACAAAGAGGCATACACAAAAGATGAGGACTTTAAAGAGGTGTTTCAATGGCTATGAGGACAAATTTGTATAGAAGAAGGTGACAATAAGGCTTCATATCATATCTAGAGTGGATTTTCGTACAAGATAGTCAAGCTTTGTATTCCTAAAGGTGAAAGATTTCATCTTATTAGAGAAGCTCACACCTCCAAGGTTGCATGAAATTTCGGTGTTGGGAATACGGTTACTAACTTACAAATTATTGTGTATTGGCATGGAACACAAGAAGATGTAGCATGATATATTATAGGATGTATGCATGATTTGATGTACCATCAATCCGAGTAATATAAAGTAAGGTTTATACCATCCCTTACCTGTACCCACTCACCTTGGGAAAGAATTTCCATAGATTTTATGGGTGTTTTGTTAAGAACCAGGAAGGGACATGACTATCTATTTGTGGTAGTTGATAGGTTCAACATAATGTGCATTCTCATTCTTTATAAAAGACCGTCAAACGACAAGAAGAAACAACCATGTTCTTTGAACAGATCTAGGTGCACTTTGGGATACCAATGAGAATCATCTCAAATAGGGATATCAAATTTATCAATGCCTTTTAGTATACACTTAGGGAGAATATGGATAATAAGTTGAAGAGATCCACAACATCCCATCCACAGATAGATGGGTAGAAAGAAGTAGTCAACAAGACTCTGGTTCAACTTTGAGGGGTAAGTACCCTCTTGAAACTTTATTTGGGTATTTTCCACCTTCTCCACTAGATGTTGTGTAACACCCCCACCCTTAAAGGGAGATTCTATAGTGTAAAGCCTCTAAATTTTTTATTTTGTTCTCCTGTGCGAAAAAGCACCAGGCATAATCCTCCTCCACGTGATCATTACCCATGACCACAAGCCTAACAAAAGGGAACTTCGTGACTTCAGTCGTCGGGTATTCACATACAAGCCAACCTTAACTCACTCGACTCTTGAACTAAGAGCCTAGCTTAGCGCTAACTTTGTCCCTTAACCTCCATCCATGTGATCCCTCCTTATGACTCAAGGCCCAATCCTCAAGCGCTTCGAGACTTCGCATATCGCGAAGGTGGAAATTAATCCATCTCCTTTTCTCGGAATCCCAAAATCCAAACTCCCGATGTCAGACCAATGGTCCACAATCTCCCATGACCCAACGACTTAGATCAACTCTTCATGAATCAGGACTTCGTGTTTTGTGAAGTTGGAGGGTCGCTCACTCTCCTTCTCCCAATCCCCGATATCTCCTTGGAAAATCAACTGTGCAAGCCCTCCCTTTGATCAACGGCTATGATCAAATCACAAACTCAGACTTCGCAAGTTCTCATGACTCCTATCTCTAACTTCTGGAGTTGCGAGTCAACGAAATGTTGATCTCTCGCCACATGTCCCTTCCCCACGAACGACTAGGATTGTTGCGGCTCCTAGCTCCTCAGGTATTCGCCTCGGCTCCTTGCAAATATTCCAAGGTCTGAATCCTCAAACTCTCGGATCTGCTACCACCTATCCTCTGACGATGGATGGTTCTAATTAACTTCGGGACTTCACAAAAGTTCACTTCTCTGTGCACTTTCAAAGGGTTAGACCTTGTGCACTTTCCTTTGGATCTCATGGCTATGGTCCTTCGCGCATAGATCTGACGAACGGGATCTGTTCTCTCCCTATGCGCAAACTCCAAACTCACAGATACAATGGTCAAGGTGGGTCCCGAAGGAATCCATAGATCAATGATCCACGTTACTTTGCGACTTCGGGTCTTGGAGGCTTTAGTCACACCAACCCATAATGTTCCCAATACGCGAACTCTGAACTCGTGGATCCAAGAGGCTAGAGGGGTTAACTCCCGTGCTCTTTCCCATAGCCAATGGCCATGATAGCCCTTGGCTCCTCCCAGATGGATCTTGTATGTCCGTCCTCCGGACAAGGAAAACCTTTCCCTTTCAGTATTTTCATATCATTATTTTCCCGAGTTATCACCCTGAACAGGTTAGGGATTTGGGTCTGGAAATTCACACGGCAAGGGGGTCAAGGGAAAGTATTATCTTCAGATGGATGGTTTCAATTCTACATGATATCCCCTATCTCGACCATTTTATGACTTACGCCAGAGAAGCCTTCGGAGTGAAGCTGGGTATACAGTTTATCAGTGGGAAGTGTGAGTTCCCAAGGAGATGGAAGCATACGCATAACATAGCCATTTCACACAGATGTTCATACATGCATATATGTGTGTGTGTGTGTGTGTGTGTGTGTGTAACAAACAAGAAAATCATTCATCATTCCAACTCAACAATTAAAGACGAGA
Source organism: Picea mariana (assembly GCA_032191745.1). Classification (NCBI taxonomy): domain Eukaryota; kingdom Viridiplantae; phylum Streptophyta; class Pinopsida; order Pinales; family Pinaceae; genus Picea; species Picea mariana. The sequence goes on from JASDQU011508592.1 coordinate 3,249, forward strand.
AAAGACTTATCAGAATCGGACAAGGTGAAGTGACTACTGGAAGGGGTTCCCATTTCCACCCAACTGTAGGCTCAGTCACTCCAAACGAATTTACCACTAGCCACCCCCGAGCTAGACCACGATGCTCTGCAACACAAAATTTTCTTCTCACTCAACCACAACAGGGACAGAGGTTACTCTCCTCTTCTTGCAGGATCTTGGCAATGGTTTACACGATACCAAGCAAGGAGGACTAGCCTTGTTTAGCATCTTGTATTATAACCTTGTCTACCATTTCATGTGTCCAAAACACTTAGTTTTTCCATTCTTCCTTGAATCCCTGAGATTCACTTCCCGTCTCTGCACTCTTCGCAGGCGTGTTCCTCTCTCCCCCCCACCACACCTTTCCTTCTCGCCTCTTTCAGTAGCGTCGCGTGTGGCCCGAATTCCCAGTCAACGGTCAAGTCTGAAAGCCTTACGGATGAGTGCTTACACACCCCATCACTTATTAACTCCTGAGGAGGTCTTCCCACCCACCAGCCTGAGTGTAATTCATTTCTGGGTCAAAGGACGGTTCTGGTCCTGAGAAATTAAATCCAGTAAGCACCAGTTTGGTGAAGGTTAACGCAACCATTCCTGGTCCCCTTCACCCTCTCTTTGTATAGCACTCATGGTCTTTCTAAGTACACCCCCCTTCCATTAGTCATGCAACACTTGTCCATTTTCTTAGTAAATAAATAGGTTCACATTCATTTACCTTTCAAACAAAGGTCCATCAAATCAATATTCACACATATAAAGTTTGCCATAGTCTTTTGGCCATTTATAGTTATATTTACAAACTGGGGGAAACAAGGCATCACAATTTCCTCCCCCTTAAAGGAACATCGTCCTAGATGTTCTATCTATTAACATGTCCTATATGTATAGAAGTGAACAAAAATGGGTATGCCTATCTCATGGCATCCTCCATTTCCCATGTGGCCTCATATGGGCCAAAGTGTTTCCACTGCACCTTGACCTATGCAATGGTTCAGTTCCTGAGTGGGGTTTCCTTCCTGTCTAGTATGCATTGAGGTTCTAGCAGGAATTCTCCCTCCAGTTCCACCTGGATCATAGACCAGTCAATTATATGATTAGAATCATGTACATATTTCTTCAGCAATGAAACATGGAAAACATGATGTGCTTTTATTGTGGGAGGAAGTGTTAGCCTATAGGCTTCAGGTCCCACTCTATATAGAACTTCAAAAGGTCCACAATACCAAGGTGCCAACTTGGCACAAGCTCCCGTCCTCAGGGAAATCTTCCTGGGCCTAACTTTGAGATAGACATGGTCTCCCGTCTTGAATTCTCTGGGGGTTCTCTTTTTGTCGGCATAAATTTTATGTCTATTCTGAGCGATTTTAAGATTTTGCTTTATCTAAATCACTTGTTGCTTCATTTCTTTCAACATGTCGGGTCCAATTGTAACTCTTTTCACGGGATTACTCCAACTGACTGGAGTGTTGCATGACCTACCATAGAGGACTTCGAAAGGGCTCATCTTTAGCGATTCTTGGTAGCCTTTGTTGTAGGCAAATTCCACTAGTGGCAGGTAATATTTCCACTTTTTAAGTTGATGCATTACATGCATCCTTAGCATGTCTTCTAATATTTGGCTCACGCTTTCCCTCTGTCTATCGGTTTGAGGATGATAGGTTGTGCTAAACAATAATTTGGTCTCCAGGCCATCCATCAAGGATTTCCAAAAGTTTGAAGTAAATTTTGTGTCTCTGTCAGACACAATCTCCTTAGGTATGCCATGTAGTGTAAATATCTCCTTCATGAATATGTTGGTAATCTCTATTGCCTTGCAATTCAATTTTTCGGGAATAAAATGAGTGGACTTGATCAATTTATCCACCACTACCATGATGGTTTCATTCCGCCTAGACGATGTTGGTAATCCGGTGATGAAATCCATGGAGATGGTCTCCCATTTCCATTTTGGGACTGGTAGAGCTTGTAATAATCCTATTGGGTGTCGGTGTTCTGCTTTAACTTGTTGGCATTCTATACATTTAGCTAAATACTCGGCTATGTATTTCTTCAATCCAAGCCAATATAATTGTTTCCTGGTGGTTGTGACCATCTTCTGATAGCCCAGATGGCTGGTGTATGGTCTCTTGTGCAATTCGTCCATTATGAAACTCTTCAAGACGTCACAACATGGAATATATAGCCTATTTCGGTAGCTCAGTAGACCTCCATCTAACATCTGGTAGCCTTCATACTTTAGCCCTGCAGGTTCTTTCTCCAGGTACGAGGTCACGATCTGGAATAATGCATTTGTTCCTTGTGCATTCCTGACTCTTTCCTTGACATTTGTCTCGCAGGTGCTCATCGCTGCCAGGTGAATTGTTTTCATACTTCTACTAAGGGCATCAACCACCTTATTTTCCTTTCCTTTGATATGTTAGATTTTGAAATCAAACTCGCTAAGCAGGGCCATCCACCTAACTTGTCTAGCATTGAGTTTTGGTTGGTCAAACAGGTGCCGCAATCCACAGTGGTCTGTCATAAGTACAAATTTCTTACCTAGGAGGTAATGCCTCCACATTTTCAAAGTGTGAACTATGGCAGCCAACTCTAGATCATGGATCACATAGTTGACTTCATGTTCATTTAATTTTTGAGATTCATAGCAAACTATGCTTCCTTCTTGCATAAGGACTCCTTCGATTCCTTCCTTGCAGGCATCTGTGCACACGAGGAAGTCATTATCAGGATCGACGATCTTCAGCATGGGCACATGTGTCATAAGGTGTTTTAGTAACTGAAACCTTTCTTCATATTCCATTGTCCAAATGAATTTAACTCCTTTCCTCTGGAGGGCAGTGATTGGACAACCAATCTTGGAAAACCCTTTTATAAACTTCCTATAGTATCCTGCTAAACCCATAAAGGATCTGATATCTGAAACATCCTTTGGGGTAGGCCATTCCATGATGGATTTGATCTTGTCAGGGTCTACTGCTACCCCTTCTTCAGATATGACATGGCCCAAGTAATGTATTTGTTTCTGGAAAAAGTCACACTTGTTAAATTTGGTGTAGAGTTGATGCTCTCTTAGCACTTGAAGTGAAAGCTCTATTCTTGGAGTAGATTAAGATATCGTCAATAAAAACCAATACAAACTTGTCTAGGAATTTGCTGAGTACATTGTTCATCACGCACATAAAGGTGGCAGGGGCATTGGTTAATCCAAATGGTACTACCACAAATTCGTAGTGACCATATCTTGTCCTAAAGGCGGTTTTGTGGATGTCTTCATCCTTCATTCAGACTTGATGGTATCCAGATCTCAAGTCAATATTTGAGAAAATGGTAGTACCCCCCAATTTGTTGAACAAGTCATTGATTTTGGGTAAGGGGTATTTGTTGTTTATGGTTACCTTATTGAACTGTCTATAATCTATGCAAAGTCGGAAAGTACCATCTTTCTTCTTCACAAACAGGATTGGTGCTCCCCATGGAGACACACTATACCGGATGTAGCGTTTGTCCATCATTTCCTTTAGTTGTAGTTTGAGTTCAACCAGCTCGGGTGTACTCATCCTATAGGGGGTCCTAGATATGGGTACTGCTCTAGGTGCAAGCTCTATCGATAAGTCAATGTCCCTTCTCGGAGGTAGACCTAGTACCTCTTATGGAAACACATATCTATACTCTCTTAGTATGGGGTGGTATTCTAGGCTTGGTTTGTCATCCTCAATAGATTCCAACAACTGTATTGCATATAGAGGACATCCCTTTCTGCAATTCTTTTTCATTTGAAGGGTTGATATTCGTCTCATTGAGACAGGCTTCTGAATCCATTGGAGGGTTATCTTTCTCCCTTCTTCATTTACAAATTCTAAGGTTTTGTGGTAACAATCCAGCTTAGTTTTATATGTAGCCAGCCATTCCATACCAATCAACAGGTCCGATCCTAGGGGAAGTATGTTAAGGTTAGCTTGGGTGGGAAATCCATTCACAGTGAATTAGCAAGCTGGTACGACCTCCGCTATTTTTATTTTGGTGCCAGTGGCTAACTGTATCAACCATGGCTTAGTATGTTTATGTGGTTGTAATTTACACTTATCAACAGCCCGAGGGGCCACATAACTCAAATTTGAACCAGGGTCAATTAAGATAAATACTAGATGGTTTGCGATCATACCTTCCATCTCCACCACTAAATCTTGGTGGTCAGCCTGTTTATTATCCACAACTGCATAAATTTGCGGCATACTCTTGGCCACGTCATTGATGGTGGTATCTTCTTGGATGTTGTAAATTCCCCTACTGTTCTGTTGTTTGTGTGGACAGTCCCTCAGTAGATGTTCTTCTCCACAACCCCAACATTTCAAGGGTTCTTTCTTTGGGTTATCAGTATTTTCTGGGGTTGATCCAAAAGGTTTATTTCCACTCTGGGAGGGGAAATTTTGTTTGCGTACACTTCGGTTAGGAAAGCTCATCCTTGAATCCTTCTTATAGTTTTTAAATCTTTGGGGTTTCAGCCCCTTTTTCTGGAACCTTGAATTATTCTTCTTCTTCCAGCCTTCACGAGGTTCTGTCTGAAGCCCAAGATGTTCATAACAATATCTTTCCTTTCAGATAATGTCTTGTAGGGTCTTTGGCTCATCAAACTCAATTATGTTCTGATAGTCCTTAGGTAGCCCACTGATAAATCGCTGCACCTTTGCCTTTTCCGCTTTTATGTAGGGTACATACCTCAACAACTCAAGGAATCTGCTGACATATTCCTCTATGGTGAGTTTTCCCAGCTTGAGTTCATAGAACTCTTTGGTTTTCTCGTCGAAATTTTTTTCCGACAAATTCTTCTTCCTAAAGTATTTCTCAAACCATTCCTATCCTCTTCATGAATCCCTTTCACATTCTTAAGGTCTTCCCAACAAATGGAATCCTTTCCATTCAAGTTGAAAGTGGCTACTCGAGATTTCAAGTTTTCAGAGAAATCATTGACTCTGAAATACTTCTTTAGTCCAAGAAGTCAGGCCTCTGCCTCCTCTCCTTTCTTAATCTCACCATCGAAAGAGGGTGGTTTGGCCTTCCTGAATTCTTCGAGATTATGACTTTTGGAATGCTTTCATTTCTTCCATTCTATTTGAGAATGTGAACTAATTCTACTACTAGAAGATCCCTTTGAGTTGCAAGTTTCCTTTCTAGAGGATTTGTCTTATGCTTGTCCCCTGTCTCTAGGTTGGACCTTTCTCGAGGTACTCCTCCCAGTGCGACCACTTAAAGGGCCACGTTTTCGAATCTCGGGTGGAATTCGACTCCTCTTTTTCTGTTGTTGTTCCACATGACTGGTGTCAGGTCCATACTACAGTTGTATTTGTATGTCAGATAAACTATGCAACAAGAATACATTAATTTCTGTTTGCTTCTCTTTCTCTTTTATCAATCTCTCGTTGTCATCCTTTCATCTCTGTAATTTGGCCATGAGACTCCTCACATTCTTATCCAGATCCGGAGGGGTCTCTACCGCCCTCCTCTAATCATACTCTTCATATCTATTGTGGGAGCCATCCCCCACTTCGTTTCCCATGGTTGATTGACCGCTTGAGTGCAGACAAAACACTTGTTTTTAGCTAACATTATCTTAGTTCATAACTAGCACATAATTCACATTTCTTAACTACATACACACACAACAATAAGTTGTCACTCTTTTCTATAATAAGGGCTTAACCATACTTTTTAGGAAGGGAGTAAGGTAGGATATCGCCCTTTAAACTCCTTAATGTGGTCTTTATGCAACTCGTCCATGAGCCTAAATAGGCCAAGTGTTGTAACCATGCTCTGATACCAATTTGTAACGCCCCCACCCTTAAAGGGAGCTTCTATAGTGTAAAGCCTCTAAATTTTCTCTTTTTTTCTCCCGTGCAAACAAGCACCAGGCGTAAGCCTCCTCCATGTGATCCTTACCCATGACCACAAGCCTAACAAAAGGGCGCTTCATGACTTCTGTCGTCAGGTATTCACATACGAGCCAACCTTGACTCACCCGACTCCTGAACTAAGAGCCTAGCCCAACACTAGATCTGTCCCTTAACCTCCATCCATGTGACCCCTCATTATAACTCGAGGCCTAATCCTCAAGTGCTTCGGGACTTCGTGTATCACGAAGGTGGAAATTAATCCATCTCCTTTCCTCGGAATCCCAAAATTCGAACTCCCGATGTCAGGCCAACGATCCACAATCTCCCGCGACCCAATGACTTAGATCAACTCTTCATAAATCGGAACTTTTCATTTCGCAAAGTTGGAGGGCCGCTCACTCTCCTTCTCCCAATCCCCAATATCTCCTTGGATAATCAACGGTCCACATCCTCCCTTTGATCGATGACTACAATCAAATCACGAACTTGGACTTCACGAGTTCTCATGACTCCTATCTCTGACATCTCAAGTTGCAAGTCAGCGAAATGTTGATCTCTCGCCACGTGTCCCTTCCTGATGGACGACTAGGATTACTGCAGCTCCCAACTCCTCAGGTATTTGCCTCTACTCCTTGCAAATCTTCCAAGGTCCAAATCCTCGAACTCTCGGATCTACTACCATCTGTCCTCTGACGATGGACGGTTCCGATTAACTTCGGGACTTCGGGACTTCACAAAAGTTCACTCCTTTGTGCACTTTCAAAGGGTTAGACCTCGTGAACTTTCCTATGGATCTCACGGCTATGGTCCTCTGCGCATAGATCCAACGAACGGGATCTTTTCTCTCCCTATGCATGAACTCCAAACTCACATATACAATAGTTAAGGTGGGTCCCAAAGGAATTCATAGATCAACAATCCATGTTACTTAGCAACTTCGGGTCTCAGAGGTTTTGGTCGCACCAACCCATAATCCTCCCGATACACAAACTCCAAACTCGTGGATCCAAGAGGCTAGGGGGGTTAACTCCCATGCTCTTTCCCATAGCCAACGACCATGATAGCCCTTGGCTCCTTCCGGATGTATCTTGTCCGTCCATCCTTCGGACAAGGAAAACCTTTCCCTTTCGGTATTTTTATATCACTATTTTCCTAAGTTCTCAACCCGAATGGGTTAGGGTCTTGGGTCTGGAAATTCACACCGCAAGGGGGTCAAGGGAAAGTATTCTCTTCAGACGGATGGTTTTAGGTCTACACGATATCTTCTATCTTGACCATTTTATGACTTATGCCTGAGAAGCCTCCAGAGTGAACCTAGGCATACAGTTTATCAATGGGAAGTGTGAGTTCCCAAGGAGATGGAAACATACACATAACATAGCCATTTCACGTAGAGATGTTTATACATGCATATATAGATGTGTAACAACCAAGAAAATCATTCATCATTCCAACTCAACAATTAAAGACGAGAAAAGACTTATCAGAATCGGACAAGGTGAAGCAACTACTGGAAGGGGTGCCTGTTTCCACCCAACCGTAGGCTCAATCACTCCAAACGGATTTACCACTAGCCACCCCCGAGCTAGACCATGATGCTCTGCAACACAACCTTTTCTTCTCGCTCAACCACAACAAGGACATAGGTTACTCTCCTCTTCCCGCAGGATCCTGGCAATGGTTTACACGATACCAAGCAAGGAGGACTAGCCTCGTTTATCAGCGTGTCTCATAACCTTCTCTGCCATTTCTTGTGTCTAGAATGCTTAGTTTTTCCATTCTTCCTTGAATCCTCGAGATTCACTTCTCATATCTGCACTCTTCATAGGCATGTCCCTCTCTCCCCCCCACCACACCTTCCCTTCTCGCCTCTTTCAGCAGGATCGCATGTGGCCCAAATTCCCAGTCAGTGGTCAAGTTTGAAAGCCTTACGGATGAGTGCTTACACACCCCATCCCTTATTAACTCCCGAGGACTTCTTCCCACCCACCAACCTAACTGTAATTCATTTCTGGGTTAGAGGACGGTTATGGTCCTGAGAAATTAAATCCAGTAAGCATTGGTTTGGTGAAGGTTAACGCAACCATTCCTGGTCCCCTTCACCCTCTCTTCGTATAGAACTCGTGCTCTTTCTAAGTACACCCCCCTTCCATTAGTCATGCAACACTTATCCATTTTCTTAGTAAATAATTAGGTTCACATTCATTTACCCTTCAAACAAAGGTCCATTGAATCAATATTCACACATATAAAGTTTGCCATAGTCTTTTATACATTTATAGTTATATTTACAAACTGGGGGAAACAATGCATCACATGTTGTCCATGGAAAACAAGGAGGAGAAAGGGAAGACATCACAAGAGAAGCATTGAAAGTAGAGAAGTTTGTTGAAAATATTAAATAGATCCATTTGAAGTACATGAGACAATGAAGAAGTCACATGAAAGGTAAAAGGCTTGACATGATTAGCACATAACAGAGAAATCATTCAAAGTGGGCAATAGAGTTTGGTTACAATTGAACAAGGAAAGACTACAAGGTTCTAGTACTAAGATCAAGCTCTGTGGTATGGCCCTTTTGAAGCATTGGATAAGGTGGGTGATAATTCTTACAGACTTAATCTACCCCCATATATGCACATTTACTTAGTAGTGAATGTGGACAATCTAAAACTCTACACGCCTTCTATGTTGGATCAAGAAATTGAAGAACAAGTCCTACCAACCGTAGAGGAATTACCACTAGAAGCTCAGATAGAGTTAGTGGAAGATACATTTTTGCAGAAGAAGTCTAGAACTACTAGACAAGGGGAAATGAGCTTTAGCAGATTGGGTTTAAAGGACAACTTCTAGGCAAGGAAAAATGGTACTACAGGGAGAAGGTAGAGGAAAAATTTCCTCACCTCATTCAATAAAATATTTTGGGGACAAAAATCATCCATAAATGGGGAGGTATGATCCAAAATGGATCATCATATAATTTTTGATCTATCTCAGTACTTGTTTGGTGCAAAAATTGGAGGAATTGGCTTGCAAGGCCCATTTTAGTGGTAGGTCCCAGTTTGGAGATTTGGGTTATGAAACCTTCCAAATCCATTTTGAAGCATCAAATGGAAATTTTTGGGGTCAAAACTTTGCGAGCATAGCTCTCAACCCCTCGACACTATTATACACACTAAGACCTTTCCAGTGGTGAAAAAATATTCTCAATTAGAGCTTGTATGTGGAAGTTGTGCCTCTTGCAAGTTGACCTACCTTGTTGACAACCATGGTATGAGTGGATGCCACGTCAACTCCCATTACTCACACATGTGGGGCTAGCCATGTGTGGAATTTCAATAATATTCTAGAAGGTCCAAAGCCTTCTAACTAATTAGGGGTTGAGGATGCAAAAACCCTAACCTTGGACGATTATCGGGCTATGTTAAATACCAAGCTGCTAGGAGGGGAAGGAGTTCCATTCTTTAACATTGCATTGGTTCCATAGTTTATCATCTAGGAGTGGGTTTGAGATCATAATAGAGGAGGAATAAGATTTTGTAGTAGTCATTCAGGACACAACGTCAAAGGAAACTCCAT
>JASDQU011508595.1:0-21519 GCA_032191745.1 Picea mariana
ACTTAAAAATTTGGAAAGTGGGAGACATAGGGAAAAAGCAAAAAGAGGAATCACCATTTAAGTAACTACTAAATTTCAGAAGCATCATTTTAGGAAAGTGAATAAAAGCATGAGGGGATCTAGGAACCCTAGGAGAGATTTAAGGAGCGATTTTGGGGGGTGTGAGGGAATTTAGATTTTATTTAATAAAAAGAAGTTAATTATTGGAGAACCCTAGGGAGGAGCGACACTTGGACGATGGAGATTGTTCAAGAGGATTTGTCATTTAAAAATTAATTAATTACTAATTAAGAAAGAGGTGAGTCTCATTTTGGCTATAAAAGAAAGGGAATGGTAGGATGAAAAAGGAGGATCGGTGAGCGTAACGTTACGCTGCCGAATTGTGGTTTGACGGATTTTCTTGTGTGGAGTTGGGTGTAATCTCAGCTTTGTTGGAGTGGTAGCTCAGCCGTGGAGGCGAGCTGACACGCTAGCCATCTCTGGTTCTTGTGTGGCCCCTTTGCGGCTCGGGGGGCTAAGGGGGAAGTAGAGCACCCCTAGCGTTTGGCTGGGAGGTACCGGTGAGGTTTCTCTGGTCGGCAAGCGGGAGCGGCGAGGAGCAGGAGCGGCAAGGAGTGTCGATTTCATCCACAGGCGTTAAGGCCAGGTACGCTCTCTTGTTAGTAGAGTAACAGGTGCTAAAACTTATGATAGGATCATAACCTTGAATGTAAATAAATTAAATGATTGTTGATATATTGCTGGGTTTTTATATTGTAACTGATGTGAACGCCAACTCAACTATGTAATGCCCTTGCTTGCAACCTTGTTCCGATGTCATGTTGAAAACCTCGCTTGGAAATTCTTTTTAATGCTTGTGGAACCAAGAAAAATTTAAAAAGAAAACAATGGCTAAGTTATGGATTTGTGATTTGAGGCATACCTCTGCGCATTTTCTTTTTTTTTGTGATCTTATTGAGGGTTTAATCTCAACGTTTGGAGTGACTGCGATTTGAGGCATACCTCTGCGCGTTTTCTTTTTGTGATCTTATTGAGGGTTTAATCTCTACGTTTTGGAGTGACTGCGATTTGAGGCATACCTCTGCGCGTTTCTTTTTTTTGTGATATTATTGAGGGTTTAATCTCTACGTTTTGGAGTGACTGCGATTGAGGCATACCTCTGTGCGTTTTCCTTTTTTTGTAATCTCATTGAGGTTTAATCTCTACGTTTTGGAGTGACTACGATTGAGGCATACCTCTGCGCGTTTTCTTTTGTGATTGGAGGCATACCTCTGCGTCTCTTTTTTTTTTTCTTCAGTAATCTCATTGAAGCTTGATCTCTGCGTTGAAGTGACGGTGATTTTGAGGAATACCTCTCCACATATTTTGTTTTTTTCTTTCAGTAATCTAATGGAGGTTAAACCACTGCGTTTGAAGCGACTGTGTAGGGAAATAACTCTGCGCGTTTTTGTTTTTTTTTTTACCGTGATCTCTTTGAGGCTACTATGTCGTCTGCATGTTTCTCCCTTCCTTGCAATCCCCATGTGAAATTCCACATCTTCCCTCACCACCTGTCTGGCAGTCCATTCCTGGTCGTGCCTTCGCCGTGTTTGATGTCAGCGCGATCTCCGGGTGTTATACGACAAGTTAACGCAGTCAATTAGAAGATCAGATTCCCTTTCTGAAGCAGCGCTGAAATCAAATTTTTGGGTGGTACCTAAATTAGCATATTAATGGTGTAACACACGCTTCTAGGGCTCACTGTCGACTGCCAGCTCCGCTAAATCGATGCTGTAATAGATTTTGGCATTGGTTTTTAGTAAACAAAAATATTAATTAAATGCATGTTGAATCCGGAGAGTGCCAGAACGTCTCATTGGAATAGAGACACTGAACTCCCCTTTCCTCTCCGATTTAAAAGGGTACTCTGCGATTCTAGATCACCAGGGAGAAACACCAATAAATTATTACCTACATCCCTTTGATTTTATATAATGACATTATTTATTGCTGTTTTTTTATCACTGTCATCCTTAAAATTGCTAATGCCCTTCGCGAGTGTTCTTAAGGGGGTGTCATTAGATCTGGCTTATATTATTTGTGTGATTAATTAGGTTGCTAAATTAATATGGGATCATATTATAGCTTAATATGCCGACACCTTTTGTTCCTCCTAACCACCTGTCCAAACAGTTTAGACCTCCAACGACTTTTTAATTAAAACCTTTGTTGATTTCTTACAATAGATGCCACTCCTATTTTCTGTTGGAATTTTAATTGCGGACATTTTAATTCACAGTCGTCTTGCTCTTGGTGAATTATAATGTATGATAGGTTGTAAACTTCAAACGTTATCCTCTTAGTTTGACTCTAATAAGGTTATTTTACATTTGCTTTTTAAAAATTTGCGATGGTAATGTCAATACGGGTATGCTTGATGCTGCTTAGTATGAGGCTATTTGAGTCCTTTTTATTACTGTTATTTAGAGGTGACTTGAATTATATTTATATATGGGGCCCCTTGTTAAAGGTCAATTAAATTTAGTGTTTGCTATATCTTGTTATTAGTAACACGATGGAAAAAAAAAAAAAAATTGCCCTAAAAAGGGGTGTCATTTAATAAGTTTATTTTTATCTTAAATGTGAGGTTATAGGATAAAATTTTAAGATGATGACCCTTCATTTATGATGCTATTTAAAATAGGGTTATGTTAGAATATTCAAGGTGTTGTTACCTTAATGTGATACAATTGTTAAAGATGGTACGTATCGTTAATATTGTCAATGTGTGGTTGAATATATTGTTAATGAATGTTAATATATCGATCACTTATAGAAAAATGTTGTGGCCTACCGATGTCATGGAAACCTTGTTTATAAAATTCCTAGTTGTAATGTATTGTTGAATAGGAGATTGGTGTGGTCCATACCTTATAAACATGATGGCCAGATTCGAGTTGATTCGTATGACCTTCATTTATATCAATATTGTTGTTTTCATAAAGGATGTGGTATGGTTATCTGGTTATGATGTTAGTATAGTCTCCTGACATTGATAAGACCTACTCAGTGGAATGCCTGGATTGATATGCAATAAATCTACCCGGAGTTAGTAATGAGGGATGTTGTTCAGTTAAATATTGTCAAATTTGTGTTCTATCTTTGGAGTCCCCTTGTCACGCGCCTTCCGTAAGGAGCGCAGTTGTTCTTCTTATGTATGTTGTACTTGATTATGGTCAGTTGATGTTTGGTCTGTTGTGTCGGGTGGGATGTAGACACCTCCATGTTCCTCAGAACAGTCGCCAGCCCTGAGACCTTAAATGGTTAAAGACAATGGGAAACCGGGCTTGAACGTTGCTTATGTGTCTTGGAGGTCCTAACCTTGCAGGGTAGGACAGGCGGGAGGTCTGTCGTATTTAGCCGTCAGTTTTACTTGTCGCTAAAATGTTGCGTTGTGCACCTCTGCCTATGGTTGCATTGTGGTGGTTCTCGTTGAGGCGTTCAGTGTTCTTGTGCTGAACCTCGTGTTTGAGTCTTTTTGTTAGTCGAGTGGCATCGCACAATTTGTTATGTTGCTACTTCTACATGCGCGCACACACCATAAACACACACACGCAAAAAATAAAAAAAAGGGGGTTTGCACCTGTTACTAGAATGGTTGTCGTAACGAGGCGGTTCGTTACAGAAACTGTGAAAGTTGTATCATTTCCATAAGAGATAACTTTTGGGTTCCCTATTTTGGATCCTGAGATGACAATTGAAATGAAAAATATTCCACCATCATCATTACCAAATTTTCATGCAATGGTAACTGAAAATCCCGATACATTTCTTTTTGAATTTGATGTACTTTTTCATAGTTATGATTATTCTGATTATGTACAAAAGCTAAAATTGTTTCTTGCTATTCTTAAATATGAATCTTTGAGGTGGTTTATGGGATTATGAGGTAATACCATTAAAACTTGGGATGATATGCATAAATGTTTTCTTAAAAAACATTAGGAGTATCGTAAAGCTAGAGGTTTATATGAAGAGATTTTTAAGATGACACAAAGAGAAGAGGAAAAATTAGAATATTGTGTTGAAATATTTCAATATAATCTTCAAAGGTCCAAGAAAAATAAATTGGAATCAAATATTATTTGGATAATTTTTGTATGAGGAGTTTTGGATAAATGAATAGGTTTACTTAACCTCATGGGCCATGGGGATGTGTCTCAATTAACTTATGATGAAATTTGTGACATGTGTTAGTGATACTCTCAAGGTAAAGCTAATTCTGGTAAGGGACCCGAAGATGTTATTTCTAAAGTCAATAAATCAACAACATGAGAAGTAATTGGGGTTGAACTTGGAAATTTATTAGATATCATGTTAGAATTGATATTCTTAGCTCTCTTAGCTCACAATTGAATATATTACAAACTGAAAAGAAGCAAGATGATGAGAGTGAAAATTTATCTATTTTTTGTTCCAAATGTAGAAAGAAATATACATTAGGAGATTGTCGTCTTAACAATATTTAAGTTTGTGTTGTTTGTGTAGAAAAGAATACAACAAACAATTGTCCTTTATTACCAAAACTCAAAGTGATATATCAAGGAAATAATGAAGGAACATAACATATTTTTTTTCATGGCACAAAAATGAGCATGGCATCATCATCCATTGAGTATGTGTTGGCAGCCAACTCACATTTTTTCACTGTCTTATAAGCTGCCTACACCGATGTTTTGCAAACATCAATTTTTCGTCGCAATTCTCAAATAAACGACACTTTTATTTTCATGACATTTGCACATTTATCTTCGTTTTGTTTTCACGACTGTAAGCGTGAAAACTTGGTCTTTCGAAGTCGCATTAAGATCATTGTTGAACTGTCGTTATCCTTCTTGTCGATATGCCTATTGCGCTTGCATTTTTATATAGTTTGCAAAACTCTTTTGATTTGCACTCATTTGGGCATTCTTTGACTGATTATGTATTTTTGTTTCATTAAATTGCAATGCATTGGCAGTTGAATTTACATCTTCTTTGTTTTGATTTACTTAATCACTGATTTCATGAAAATACATAGGTGCTGTGGTTAAATCCTTCATATAAATCTTTTAAATGATACCTATGTTCGTGTTTTCAAAACTATTGGCATGTTGATTATACGAAGATGCATTGGCACATTGGTTAAACTCTTGATATAAGCTATTACAATACATTGGCGCATGGTTAAACATTTGGTATTGGTTTCATATTGTATGTTGATGGTTTAAAACTTTGACATAACAATGATTGCGTGCGTTGGTTTATACACTCACCATTGATTCCATTGGTCGAGCAAGTGATATGATTGTTGAACTATGTTATAATGGGTTGAATAGCTATGAAAGCCAGCGATTGTACCCTAGCAATAACTATTATGCATGGCAGAGATAAGCTCCACCACCTTTGCACGTATCATTTATGCCTATCCCTTATCCCTGTTTCATTTCTATTAGCCCGGGTAACCCTTCACACACTCTACTCCTCTGTATGCTATGACCCAAACCCTAGCTCGTTCACCATGTGCTTGGCTCCATGGCACCGGTGGTGCGAATGAACCAAACGGCAGCCAAGCCTTGCTGTTGTTTGACAATGCCCAAAAAGACTTGGAGGATAATGGTTGGCTAACCTTTATACAACGATTTGAGGGTTTTAACCTAGCTGTTGCACAACAGTTCGCTTTGAATTTTGATGGCTGTAGAGCCAAGGTGGGTGACATCCAGTTGGAAATCGATGAGAATTTTATTAGTTGTGCTATAGGGTTACCTGCCACGGGCCAGCGTTGGTTCAAAAATTCGAAAGTGGAAGAGGTTCCATGGCCACTACTGTTCGTCTCCTGAACGGTCACCTCTTGTGACAGAGGTATGCCCATATCCATGCTTAAACCATGATGGCATGACCTGTTCGTAATAATTAAGCAATTCGTGACCTGTGAAGGTTGATATGGACTCGTTTTTCTCTACCACCTACGTTTTCTAATGAATTTTATGGGATACTCGTTGAATATGCCCTTTTACTTTCATCGTAGCCTATATAAAATGTCAAAAAGGTTTAAAAGGTAGAAGGCCGACAATAGCCTGTTCCACCATGGACTAATTGAACTTATCGTTGTTTATCATTTGAGTTTACATGGTGATAGCTGGAGAGATTTCATCGCTCAAAATGGTTTTTATGATACAGACCCTGTCCAGGTTGACAAGCCTGTGGTTAATGAAACCAATGTTGAGCTACCCATGCCCTTCCCTCTCCTAAGTCCTCGGTCGATCCTAACATAGATTTACCAGACGTTATAACAGAGAAGGCCGAGGCTATTAAAAATCCCGTAGGCAAAAAGGCTAAGGCAAACCCTACTGTTATTGCTAAGGGTAAAAAGAACGCACAGCTTATTTCGAGGATGGCTAGAAACAAACCTAAACCCTATGTTGAGCAAAAGCCCATAATCCTTAGTGAGGATTCGGACTCTGATGTAGAACATTTTTTAGCCAGTGAGTACCCTTACTCACAGGGTTTATGCCCCGAGCCACCTTATGATTTCATGATGAATCTTCCCCCTTGCCTAAGGAATAATCCTAGCTACCCTGGTATCAAATTTCCTAACGAAACCCTCGGCAATGTAATCAAACCCTCACCTGTGCTTTCGAAACCCACACAGTCGCCCTGTGACCAATGTGATTTATGGCTAGAACGATACTACATCGACGTTGCCATACTCCAATCGAAAATTCAATCACTGGAAGATCAAATGGCAGTATTGACCAGTCAAAGAAACCAGCTCCAAGCAACTGATAAGAAGCAGAAGACAACCGGCTCCATCATTTTCAAGAATGTTGAATCGGCTATAGTTTTTGTCAACTCCAAAATGTCATGACCAAGCCGCCTGCTCGTCATACAGGTATGAATTTCGTATTAATTGCATTTTGTGAATTCCTGGGATAAATAGAATGATTTGAATTTGGTTTCGAATAGCACTGTTCATCCTTTGAAATGGATTTGTCATAATCTGTTCATCCTTTATTTCGCTTTGCTAAAAATAAATGAAATATCATTTTGATATATGATTTGATCATTCCCAGTTTAGACATCGATAGATTTTCATTCGGATTTGAGAGGTTTTCATTAGGATTTGATTTGTTCGTTTGTTTGATTAAGTTAATGAAACTGATGGTTGCTTTAAATTGAATTGGTTTGGTATCTACTCTGAACAAGAAGTTTTTCATGCTCGATTTAGAATACGATCATGTTTGGATATGATTTCGTTATGGTCCATGTGCTGTGATTGGCAAACGATTTCAATGAGTTTGGTTGTTACGATCTTGTAATATACTGTGTCATGTAATCTTATAAGAACAGGAATACAACTCTGTTCGGTCTCATTTTGGAAAGAACGACTCTGTTTTTACGAAAACGATGCTCTCATTTTAAGCCTGTGGGAATACGCCCAAATCGTGGAATGGCTTTGATTCATAATAACTATGTTAAAACTTTAACTAATCGATTCTCTCTTATTCTGATTGGATTATCCCATATATTGAGTTGGTAAGATTGTTTTACGAGTTGAATTCATATTATAATTACTGCTCTGTTTGATTTGTAAAACGAAATGGTCAACCCAGGTTATCTCTATCAAAATCAGTTATAATTCATTTGAATCGAATGATTTTGATCAAAGTTAATCGATCTTGTTTGCCGAATTTACAATAACAAACGATTAGCTAATTCTTATGAATTCTGTTACCAATTAATTGATCTTGTTATTGGAGTTGATCTTAGCACCAGCTTGAGTTAATCCACTCGTGGCATGCATCGTTTGCTATGTCATTACAGTTATAATGATTTGAAAATGATCTTGTTGGATTCGATCGTATCTCCTATTGATAAGGCAGCATAACAATTGCCTACGATTTGTTTTGATTATATCGGTTTCAAATTGATATCAAACGATTTCACAACTGTTGATTATGATTCTGTTCATCCGATTTGTGGTAACAAATGAAATAGAATACACGTATCTCTGTAACTATTTGATTAATTTTGATCCTGTTTGATTTCGAATGGTGTAACAATTTCAAATTGATTGATTCGTTTTCAAATAGCTATTGGATGTTAGTTGAATTTAATTCTTTAAAAATATATTCAATCGATTTTAATGCTTATTCTGTGTCATACTTAGACCAGCTGCAGAATCGCAAAATTCAGTAGCTAGTCTATAGAATTAGTTTTTTATCATTTTATTAATAAAAGATCCTTCTAACTTGTCCATTTTTTACCCTTTTCAGGTAAATTCGAATTGCATGGGACATGATGGACTGTCTAGGGGATATTTGTGTGTTTAATTTTATTATAGGTTCCTAGTTTAGTGAAACTTGGGATATCTTCCCAGATTTTGTGTAAACAGTTTGATAACTTCTACAGGGATGTTTTACCCTGTAGAAGGTCTTTAAATACTTATTATTTTTGTGTAATAAGGATCATCCTCACTTGTGGGAGAAGCAGGATATGGATTTTTGATACAAACTGAGACAGAAGTTGATGTTCTGCTACAGCTTTCGCTTTCATAATATCAATATTTTGTTTCAAGTTTATGCATGTCATTTGTAATTGATTATAGACTACTTTAGCTATTATAGTCTATTGCATAATGATATGATTTAATTAATGTGATCCATGTCTGATTTCTTTCATTACTTTAAAAAATACAACAATTACTTAGTTCAGTTAATGAATGACAGATTTCTCTTCTTCATCAATTGAATTATTTTGTATAAGTCTTTGCATACAGGTTTATCTAACTGTGAAGATTTATATTGTAAAATTTATGTCTTATTTGTCCTGTAATCATATTTCAAGAGCACTACATCTTATCGTTTACGACAACTTTCCGGGATAATTCGGTGTGGGTTTCCTCCCTCCGATCAGCTAAGACAATCATCATACACAGGACAAATCTGGAGCGTTTTTCCAGGTCAGTTTATAATTTATTTTTGTTAGTTTGTTATTATTATATTAGTAGTTTAGTTAGATATATGTTAGTTAGATTTGTATTTAGAATTAGTATATTAGTTGTTTAGTTTAGTTATTTTTGTTTTATTTCTTTTCACAAAATTATAAAATCAACAAAAAAAATATTTCTTTCTCTGTCTTAGGGAAGAATATTAATGAGTTTTTTCAGGTTTTATTTAAATCTGTAAATTGTAGATATTGTACATTTTGTGAATAAGTTATATTTATGTTAGTAGTTAGAGTTAGTATAGTATTAGTTAGTAGATTGTATATAATAGTTAGTTTAGTTTATTAGTTTGTTTTATTTCTTTTTTTAGTTAGATTAGTTTAGTTTGTTTTAATTGTTATTATTAGTTAGATTAGTTTTTTGTAGATTAGTTTTCTTTTGTTTTATTAGGACCTTAGATCGGATAACGGAGCCACTAAACCCATCAGGGTGGTTCATCCCAAATGGCTTCGGTTATTAGACAACCCCAGACCGGTTCCACTCTCTCAGTTGATGGACGGTCAATTTCGCCCGTCAACAAATGGCGCTAGAAGGAGGGCCTAAATTTAATTAATGGCACGAGGCGGTCGTAAGACATCTCCACCACCTAATCGCTCACCTATAGTGACAAGAATTCATTTGAACGATAATATTCCCCCTCAAACAACAACCACATCGAACGACGATCCACAGATCGCAGTTGAACCAGTAACTCCAAATCTCGCAGGTGGTGACATACAAGAGATTGCTCGCCAATCTCTCGTAAGAACGCATAGTGTCTTAGCCCGTTTAAAAAATCCTAGCCGTACTTGGGGCCAACCACTATAATTATCTGATATCAGGGAACAACTTGGAAGCGACACTCCTGTAGCAGGAGGATCTGGTATACCGCCTTCACCTCCTCCATCATCTCCTTCCTCTTCTGGAGGAGATTCCTCTGACGAAGGCAGTTCCCCTTCACAAACTTCCACACCCACTACACCAATGGAAAATCAAAACAACCCTGCAAGACCTTGGCTCGACCAGGATGTAGTAGTTGTACCTGGGGCACAACACCCCTTACCTAAACATCCTGAGAAGTGGCTTCCCAAGTTCGACCCTGACTCTAAACAAGTCGCCGAAGACCATATTAAAATTTTTATGTTAGCCATTAGACTCCACAATGTTGAGCATGAACTGTAGGTTGTTCTCCTATACTTTCGAGGGAAATGCATCTACATGGTACTTTTCCCAACAACCCCATACCATCGTGTCTTGGGATAAGTTTGAATCTTTCTTTTTGGAAAAATTCGGAGACGATAAGACTCCAAAAGTTCTAGTTATGGAGCTTTCTAGCTTAAAAATGAACCCAAAGGAGAAAGTTAAAGACTTTAATCAAATATTCTTAACACTTAAAAACCGAATCCCTGTTGATTCCATGCCTGCTGAGAGTCTTATAATTGCATACTACACTAAAGATTTGCATCAAAGTATAACTATTTGGGTTAAACGATCTAAGAAAGCCACGTTGTTAGAGGCCTTCGAAGAGGCCAACCAGATTGAAAAAGACATACTTAGCTTGAAAGACACTACTAGCAACGAAACAGAAACTAGATCTTATTCCAAGAAGAAGATCGAAATCCTCCCCAGACCTACTCAAAATAAATCACAACCTGAAAGCTCTGATTTAGAAAACTTAACCAAAGTTGTTCAAAAACTGTCAAACCAAGTCATAGACTTGAAAAGGACGGCCGAAGAAGCTTCTTCGAGCAAAGGGCCTTACAAAACCCCGTTCAGGAAGTCTTTTGCCCCAAACCGACCTAATCCTACTACTGAGGGCCTTAATATAGAAAGTTTGCAATATGCCTTACAAACAATTCTAGAAGCCCAAGATAACTTCACACCTCCTGAGATTCCCGAAGAGGTTGTTGAACAAGAAACAGTCCAAGAAGAAGAGTCTTCTCCAATCATTTTTGGACACTTCTCGGATAGCATCTTTCAAGCTAACTTCGAGACAGTTCACCCCTACAATACTAGGAGTAAGACAACAAACAAACCTTCTTCCGAAAATGCTACGACTTCGCATCCACAACAATCTAAACCAGCTGAGACTAAACAGAGTAATGTAAACCCCAACTTAGATTATGATTTAGTTGAATATCTCAAAAAGTTAAGGGCTAACATTTCTGTTTATGAGTTATTAAAATTTATGTTTCTGCTGCAAAAATGTTACATAACATCTTAGAGAATAGCAAAAATGGTAATTCACATGGTAACAAGGTTGTTCAGAACAAAGTTCCTCAGAAGACTTCCACTAAAAATAAACCTGATCCTCAAGATAAAGGAAGCCTTCCTATAAGTAATGTAAATAATGTAGGTAAAGTAGCTTTAGAAACTACGAGTAAAAAACCTCAAGAAACTACCCTTAGTACTCGCAAAAATGTACCTCCATTTTTGTTAACTTTCGAAATATTTAACAGAAACGTGCACAATTGTATGGTAGACTTGGGAGAAACATCCAATATAATGCCATGGTTTGTATGTCAAAATATTAATGCTGAGGTTGAACCCTATACATTAAAAATCATCCAACTTGATCGAACTGATGTTAAATTTATAGGTGAGTTAAGGAATTTACTTATAAGATTATCGTCTAACCCCAAGGTTCATCAAGTAATTGATATTATCATTGTGGATATTCCAGAAGTGTATGATATTTTTAAGCAGGGACTGGTCCCAACAGTTACATGGATATTTCTCAACAGATTGGTCTCATCTATGGCTTCTAGAGAACGACAAGCCTAATAAAATCAAAGTGAATCGTGAACGCTACCTCAAGTTCACAATCACAGATTTGAACGATCCCAATGAACCATTTACACTTTCTGCCGATTCACCCGAAGTACAAGGGATGGATACTTTCTTCGGCAATTTCATGGCCGAGACTTCAGCTATCACCAATCCAGAATAGCAGTCCGAGATTGTAGCATATGTGCATCCAACAGCCTCTACACAACAGTCTTATACACCCGACGGAAATCAAATTCGGTCTCTTTATTTTGACGGGTCAAAGTCCAAAGAAGGAGCTGGTGAAGGCTGTGTTATTATTGATCCAACAGGTAACAAAACATTAATTGCATGTAGGTTGGAATTTGAATGTACTAATAATACTGCAGAATATGAGGCTTTATTGCAAGGTCTCAGAAAAGCATTGGATATCAACATTCAAAATTTAACCATCTTTGGAGACTCTGAAATAGTGGCTAGACAGGTAAGAGACTCTATCCACTGTCTTTCTCCGCATCTCAAAAGCTACCAATCCGAGGTATGGAATTTAGTGAATAAGTTTGTTGCTTTCGATATAAATTATATTCCTAGATTAAATAACTTTGAAGCAGATTTACTGTCTAATGTAGCTTCTAAACTTCTTCCTGCAAAAGGCTTGTCTCCAGACGCGTTCTCCATCGAGCTTTTTTTTCGGCCATCCGTTCCCGACAACATCACGAACTGGAGATTATTTGACGATGATCATCATATCATTAACTTTATGCATATGGAAGAAACCTTTCAAGGCGCAGTGATCGAAAAATACACACATGACAACAATTTGCGCGATTTCACGGTAATACCAGATCCAAGAACTCCTGAATCTTTAACGGATATGGTAACCTCGATCCCTAAATCTGTAGTTAGATTAGAGAAGTTTTACGATTTTCAAGATAAATTTAAAAAGACGGTCAACTGTAAAACTAATAGTTCCTCATTATCATATGAAAAAGTAAACTTAGGAACTAATGAAAATCCTCAGTGCATTAATCTAGGGTTGGCATGTTCTCAACAAGAAAAAGATGCATTTATTAAATTGTTCAAAGAATTTAAATATGTGTTTGCATGGACGTATGATGACCTTAAAACTTTTGACCCTAACATCATACAACATGTTATCCCTATGAAGCCCCAAACCTTACCCTTTCAACAAAAATTGAAAAAAATGCACCCCAAGCTCGAATTGACCGTTCAAAAAGAATTGAATAAAATCCTAAATGCTAAGATAATTTTTTCTGACACACTCAGTGGGTTTCTAACCTTGTCCTAGTCCGGAAGAAAAATGGGAAAATCCGACTCTGCGTCGATTTCTGAAACCTTAATAGAGCGTGTGATAAAGACAACTATCCTGTCCCACCCATGGAACAGATCCTTCAACATGTATCTGGTTCTGAGAGGCTATCCTTGTTAGATGGTTTCTTAGGGTACAACCAAGTCCTGATGTCTCCACTAGACCAACTTAAAACTACCTTCCATACCCTGTGGGGCACCTATGCTTATCGAAAAATGCCCTTTGGATTGATTAATGTTGGTTCTACCTTTCAGAGAGAAATGGACATTACTTTCCGAGGCTTAATCAATCAGTTTGTCATAGTTTACTTAGATGATGTCACTGTGTTCTCTAAGAACAAAAATGATCATCTAGCTCATTTGCGAACCATTCTACAGCGATGTCGTAAATACAGCATCTCCTTGAACCCCAAAAAATCCATTTTTGCAGTAGAACAGGGTAAACTATTAGGATTTATTGTGTGAAACGAAGGGATGATTATTGATCCTGAGAGGACTCAAGACATCGTGAAAATTCATCCTCCTACATCTAAAAAGACTATGCAGTCTTTCTTAGGCCAGATTAACTTCGTGAGGAGATTCGTCCCCAGTTTCTCTGAAATGGTCAGACCCTTGCAGAACCTAAGTAAGAAAGACACCCAATATCACTGGGGACCCCTAGAAAATAAAGCTTTTAATGCAGTAAATAAGGCTATAATAGATGCTCCTTCTCTCATGAGCCCCGACTTTTCCAAAGATTTCACACTCTACACTTTTGCTTCTGAACACTCCTATGCCGCAGTCCTAACTCAGAAGAACGTCGAGAACAATGAAGTACCCATTGCCTTTATGAGCTCTAATTTCAAAGGTGCAGAACTGAATTACCCTGTGGTAGACCAGCAAGCCTACGCTGTTTTCAAAGCAGTCAAACACTTCCAGTCGTATCAAAGATTATTGTTCCCTACCCCGCCGTTAGGAACTTGTTAGTGTAGAAAGAGCAAGGAGAAAAGAGGGCTAACTGGGTTACTTCTTTACAGGAGTATGACATAGAAATCACCCTAGCTCAGATAGTGAGAGGGCAAGGTTTGTGCAAGTTAGTTGTTGATTCAGTCGAAGGACAGTAAGAAGAAAAAAATATGTCAAACCTAGAACAACACGATCAAAATGCAATTTATTGTATACAGAATGTTGTTACTCCCTGGTATGACGATATTAAATTCTGTCTTGAACATGGATCAACCCCCCATCACCTAGATCCCACCAAGAGAAGAGTGTTGAGATTAAAGTCTGCCTCCTTTTATTTTCTTAATGGTATCCTATTTCGTCATAATTTTGACGGCATACTAATGCGTTGTCTTGAAAAAGACGAAGCAGAAAAATTCTTGCTAGAGTTGCATGCAGGGGAAGCTGGTGGCCACTTCGGTGGTGACACCACTGCCCATAAGGTTTTGAGAGCCGGTTATTACTGGACCATGCTTTTTAGAGACGCCCATGCTTTATGTCATAAGTGTATCATTTGTCATAAAGCATCAGGGCGGTTACAAAAAACAACCTTTCCTTTGCAACCCGTTTCAGTAGATTCTCCTTTTCAGCAGTGGGGCCTTGATATCATAGGTCCCATCAACCCCCCGTCCTTGCAACAACAGAAGTTGATTGTGACAGCCACAGATTATTTCACCTGATGGTCTGAAGCTGTTGCGTTAAGAACTGTCAACACCAGTCACGTAATTTCCTTCCTAAATTCAAATATCATCACTCGTTTCAGTATCCCTAATTGTTTAGTGTTCGATAATGCTTCTTATTTTTCCTCTCTTGAGATGAGCAAGTTTGGTTTGGAAAAGGGAATCAAGCTGAATTATTCTACTAGATATTATCCCCAAGGTAATGGATTGGCAGAATCGACAAACAAGAACTTGATTAAAATCATCAAGAGAACAGTGGCTGAAAATCACAAAAATTGGCACAATGCACTATTAAACGCACTATGGGCTAATAGGGTAACACCAAAAGCTGCTGTAGGTAATTCCCCCTTTTTTCTCATTTATGGCAAAGAAGAAATTTTGCCACCTCACATTCTTCTTCCTTCACTTCAGTTGTCATAGAAAGTCCAAGAAGAAGATTGTCCCCCTTTGGAAAACCGAATTAATGCTTTGATGAAGCTAGAAGAGGTAAGAGCCCAAGCTAAACGCAAGTTAGATCAGCATCAACAAATAGTCAAAAGCTGGTTCGATTCTAACTTTTCCTTTGATAGGAACTTCGAAGTAGGTGACCTTGTCTTGAAATGGGACAAACCTCACAAGGGAAAGGGAGAGCACACTAAATTTCAAAATTTGCGGCTTGGACCATTTTTAATTGCTGAAAAGTTGGGTCCCATTTCTTTTCGATTGCAAAATCTTGAAGGGCAGCCTGACACCTACCCGGTGAATGGCCAAGCTTTGAAAAGATACTTTGCTTGATAACTACCCTTGTATATTATGTACATACTTTTCTTTTGTTTTCTTTTTCGTTTGCTTTTTGTTCTTGATTGGAGTTTGTCAGTTTGTGTTTTTTGAAATACACATACCTGTACACCGAGTTGTTCAGACGAAGACAATAGAAAATTTCTTCGCTGAAATAACTGCTAAGAAGATTGTATGAACATCAGTGGTATATTTCGGAAATTTATATCTGTGTTGGCAAAAAGTCTGTTGTTTGAAGGAAGTTGATTGATTTCATTCTCTGAGTAAAGCTTGTCATGATCATCTATTATCTTTTTACGTTGTCCCTATTCCGTAAAGGAATGACTCAAAGGATGCCTCCTTGTCTTAGGAAGTTGTTTTTGTAAATAAAACATCTCTAGATCTAAATAAAGGACAGTTCTAAAAAATTCTGATGAGGTCTGAAAAATATGTTAAAATATCATGATTTTTAGTGTCACCCCACTCAACTATAAATCTTTGAAAAACAAAACAATAATAGATCTGTGGGAAGTGCTTGTAAACCCGTTGGGATGCTGAACAGGTCTGCTGGCAGCGGGTAAATGCATGCATGACGCCAACAAAACTTCGCCGGGGTACTGAACAGGCCCACTGGCAGCGAAGCAATGTCGGGTATATGAAAAGCTACAAATAAGAAACCTCTAAACGTCCTTTATTATGATCTGGAACTTCTTGGCAGGATACAGATGTCAGAGTGGGTTAAATGACAACCCTGTCGAGGCTATGGATGCCTGCTGGCAGCAGTGGCTCTATCAACAGTATTGAATATTTTATCTTTAATATCATGATTTGCTGATCTTAAGACTGTTATCAGTTTTCATCTTTTAAAACAATGCTGGAATAATTAGTTAATGATGATGTTTATGTGATTTTTTGGTTGTTATTTTGAGTTGAAATTATCTTTGTTGTCCTAATCTGAATTTGTTCTTTTGGCAGACATAACTGTTTCTACCAGTGTGTCGCCATTGTTGGCAGCCAACTCACATTTTTTCACTGTCTTATAAGCTTCCTACACCAATGTTTTGCAAACATCAATTTTTCGTCGCAATTCTCAAATAAACGACACTTTTATTTTCGCGACATTTGGACATTTATCTTCGTTTTGTTTTCATGACTGTAAGCGTGAAAACTTGGTCTTTCGAAGTCACATTAAGATCATTGTTGAACTGTCGTTATCCTTCTTGTTGATATGCATGCATTGGTTTATACACTCACCATTGATTCTATTGGTCAAGCAAGTGATATGATTTTTGAACTATGTTATAATGGGTTGAACAACTATGAAATCCGGTGGTTGTACCCTAGCAATAACTATTATGCATGGTAGAGATAAGCTCCACCACCTTCGCACGTATCATTTATGCCTATCCCTTATCCCTGTTTCATTTTTGTTAGCCCGGGTAACCCTTCGCGCACTCTACTCCTGTGTATGCTATGACCCAAACCCTGGATCGTTCACCGTGTGCTCGGCTCCATGGCACCGATGGTGCGAATCGAACCAAACGACAGCCAAGCCTTGCTGTTGTTTGATAATGCCTAGAAAGACTTGGAGGATAACGGTTGGCTAACCTTTATACAACAATTTGAGGGTTTTAACCTAGCTGTTGCACAACAGTTCACTTTGACTTTCGATGGCTGTAGAGACAAGGTGGGTGACATCCAGTTGGAAATCGATGAGAAGTTTATTAGTTCTTCTATAGGGTTACCTGCCATGGGCCAGCGTTGGTTCAAAAATTCTAAAGTGGAAGAGGTTCCATGGCCACTACTGTTCGTCTCCCGAAAAGACACCTCTTGTGAGAGAGGTATGCCCATATCCATGCTTAAACCACGATGGCATGACCTGTTCGTAATAATTAAGCAATTCGTGACCTCTGAAGGTCGATATGGACTCGTTTTTCTCTACCACCTACATTTTCTAATGAATTTTATGGGATACTCGTTGAATATTCCCTTTTACTTTCATCGTAGCGTATATAAAATGTCAAAAAGGTTTAAAAGGAAGAAGGCTAACAGTAGCCTGTTCAACCATGGACTAATTAAACTTATCGTTGTTTATCATTTGAGTTTACATGGTGATAGCTGGAGAGATTTCATCGCTCGAAATGGTTTTGATGATACAGACCCTGTCCAGGTTGACAAGCCTATGGTTAATGAAACCAATGTTCAGCCACCCGTGCCCTTCCATGTCCTACTTCCCTCTCCTAAGCCCTTGACTGACCCTGACATAGATTTATCGGACGTTATAACAGAGAAGGCCGAGGCTATTAAAAATCCCATAGGCAAAAAGGCTAAGGCAAACCCTACTGTTATTTCTAAGGGTAAAAATAACACATGGCTTATTTTGAGGATGGCTAGAAACAAACCTAAACCCTCTGTTGAGCAAAATCCCATAATCCTTAGTGAGGATTCGGACTCTGACGTAGAACGTTTTTTAGCCAGTGAGTACCCTTACTCACAGGGTTTATGCTCTAAGCCACCTTATGATTTCGTGATGAATCTTCCCCCTTGCCTAAGGAATAATCCTAGCTACCCTCGTATCAAATTGCCTAACGAAACCCTCGGCAATGTAATCAAACCCTCACCTGTGCTTTCGAAACCCACACAGTCGCCCTGTGACCAATGTGATTTATGGCTGGAACAATACTACATCGACGTTCCCATACTCCAATAAAAAATTCAATCATTGGAAGATCAAATGACAGTATTGACCAGTCAAAGAAACCAACTCCAAGCAACTGATAATAAGCAAAAGACAGCCGTCTCCATCGTTTTCAAGAATTTTGAATCGGCTATAGCCATTGTCAACTCCAAAATGTCATGACCAAGCCGCCTGCTCGTCATACAGGTATGAATTTCGTATCAATTGCATTTTGTGAATTCCTGGGATAAATAGAATGATTTGAAGTTGGTTTCGAATAGCGCTATTCATCCTTTGAAATGGCTCTATCATAATGTGTTCATCCTTTATTTGGCTTTGCTAAAAATAAATGAAATATCATTTTGATATATGATTTGATCATTCCCAGTTTAGACACCGATAGATTTTCATTCGGATTTGAGAGGTTTTCGTTTGGATTTGATTTGTTTGTTTGTTTGATTAAGTTAACGAAACTGATGGTTGCTTTAAATTGAATCAGTTTGGTATCTACTCTGAACAGAAAGTTTTTCATGCTCGATTTAGAATCCGATCATGTTTGGATATGATTTCGTTATGGTCCATGTGCTGTGATTGGCAAACGATTTCAATGAGTTTGGTTGTTACAATCTTGTAATATATTGTGTCATGTAATCTTATAAGAACATGAATACAACTCTGTTCGGTCTCATTTTGGAAAGAACAACTCTGTTTTTACAAAAACGATGCTCTCATTTTAAGCCTGTGCGAATGCGCCCGAATCGTGGAATGGATTTGATTCATAATAACTATGTTAAAACCTTAACTGATCGATTCACTCTTATTCTGATTGGATTATCCCATATCTCGAGCTGGCAAGATTGTTTTACGAGTTGAATTCGTATTATAATTACTACTTTGTTTGATTTGTAAAACGAAATGGTCAACCCAGGTTATCTCTATCAAACCCGGTTATAATTCGTTTGAATGGAACAATTTTGATCAAAGTTAATCGATCTTGTTTGTCCAATTTACAATAACAACCGATCAGTTAATTCTTATGAATTCTGTTACCAATTAATTGATCTTGTTATTGGAGTTGATCTTCGCACAAGTTTGAGTTAATCCACTCGTGGCATGAATCGTTTGCTATGTCATTACAGTTATAACGATTTGAAAATGATCTTGTTGGATTCGATCGTATCTCCTGTTGATAAGGCAACATAACAATTGCCTACGATTTGTTTTGATTATATCGGTTTCAAGTTGATATCAAACGATTTCACAACTGTTGATTATGATTCTGTTCATCCGATTTGTGGTAACAAACGAAATAGAATACACGTATCTCTGTAACTATTTGATTAATTTTGATCCTGTTTGATTTCGAATGGTGTAACAATTTCAAATTGAATGATTCGTTTTCAAATAGCTATTGGATGTTAGTTGAATTTAATTCTTTAAAAATATTCTCAATCGATTTTAATGCTGATTCTGTGTCTTACTTAGACCAGCTACAAAATCGCAAGATTCAGTAGCTAGTCTATAGAATTAGTTTTTTATCATTTTATTAATAAAAGATCCTTCTAACTTGTCCATTTTTTACCCTGTTTAGGTAAATTTGAATTGCATGGGACATGCTGGACTGTCTAGGGGATATTTGTGTGTTTAATTTTATTATAGGTTCCTAGTTTAGTGAAACTTGGGATATCTTCCTAGATTTTGTGTAAACAGTTTGATAACTTCTACAGGGATGTTTTACCCTGTAGAAGGTCTTTAAATACTTATTATTTTTGTGTAATAAGGATCATCCTCACTTGTGGGAGAACCAGGATATGGGATTTTGATACAAACTAAGATAGATGTTGATGTTCTGCTACAACTTTCGCTTTCATAATATCAATATTTTGTTTCAAGTTTATGCATGTCATTTGTAATTGATTATAGACTACTTTAGCTATCATAGTCTATTGCATAATGATATGATTTAATTAATGTGATCCATGTCTGATTTCTTTCATTACTTTAAAAAATACAGCAATTACTTAGTTCAGTTAATGAATGACAGATTTMTCTTCTTCATCAATTGAATTATTTTGTATAAGTCTTTGCATACAKGTTTATCTAACTGTGAAGATTTATATATCATAAGATTGTTGTAAATTTTATRTCTTGTTTSTCCTRTAATCATATTTCAAGAGMACTRCATCTTATCGTTTACRACAAGTTTYCGGGATAATTCGGTGYGGGTTTCCTCCCTCYGATCARCTAAGACAATCATCATACACAGGACAAATCTGGAGCGTTTTTCCAGGTCRGTTTATAATTTATTTTTGTTWGTTTGTTATTATTATATTAGTAGTTTAGTTAGATATATGTTAGTTAGATTTGTATTTAGAATTAGTWTATTAGTTGTTTAGTTTAGTTATTTTTGTTTTATTTCTTTTCACAAAATTATAAAATCAACAAAAAATAATTTCTYTCTCTGTCTTAGGGCAAAATATTAATGAGTTTTTTCAGGTTTTATTTAAATCTGTAAATTGTAGATATTGTACATTTTGTGAATAAGTTATATTTCTGTTAGTAGTTAGAGTTAGTATAGTATTAGTTAGTAGATTGTATATAATAGTTAGTTTAGTTTATTAGTTTGTTTTATTTCTTTTTTTAGTTAGATTAGTTTAGTTTGTTTATATTGTTATTATTAGTTAGATTAGTTTTTTTCTAGATTAGTTTTTTTTTTGTTTTATTAGGACCTTAGATCAGCTAACGGAGCCGCTAAACCCATCACGGTGGTTCATCCCAAATGGCTTGGGTTATTAGACAACCCCGGACCGGTTCCACTCTCTCAGTTGACGGACAGTCAATTTCTCCCGTCAACGGTATGGAACAAGACGCTACACAAAATATGCTTCTTATTATGTTAATCAACAATATTCCCCTCAAAATGGGTTTCCACCAATTCCTTGGAAAGCATGGCCTCCTCAACAAGTTCAAAACCAACCTTGGAAACAAGGATGGCTAGGGATTACTTATGGAAATATGTCGACTCTTCCCTATTCTTCACAAAAATATCAATATCCCCCACAAATTGAACAAAAACAATATCCTCCATAAATCCAACAACAACAATGTCCTTCACAACCTCAACAACAACAATTGAAATTACCAAGCAAGCAACCTCGTCAAAGACCAACTCAAATACTTGCTTGACCCATTCCAAATCCAAACAATAAGGTATATTATCCTTCTTACAATACTAGGTTACAAAATTTTCCAACATATATGACTACCCCTATTGATTTACAAGATATCCATTTACGATCAGGGGAAGTAGTTAATAAAAAAATTCC
>JASDQU011508598.1:0-22613 GCA_032191745.1 Picea mariana
CATACCCTTCTTAGGAGATTTCTCTTACATTTGTAAGCTGAGAGAAAGACTTCACATAGCTGCAATGATCCACACCTCAGAGGTTTGTAAGCTGGAGAATGTCTCACGTAGTTGCATTCATCAACACCTCTTATACTAATCATGTATGTTGATGATCTCTTTCTAAGATGATATGAAGGGATAATAGCCTCGTTTAAGGGGGAGCTAACCTCATAATTCGAGATGAAAGACTTAGGCTTGATGCATTTACTTCCTAGGATTGGAAGTGTGGCAAAGATAGGGAGAGATATTTTTGGCACAAGGAAAATACACAGTGGATGTCCTAAAGAGGTTTGGTATGATGGATTACAAATCCATGTCTACTCCAATGGTTACCAACCTAAGGAAGATGCATGATTCTTATACAGGTTCAAATTTGGTGGATCCCACCATGTATAGGCAGTTGATTGGATAATTGATGTACATGATCCACACCAGGCCAGATATATGCTACGCAGTGATTGCAATGAGTCAGTTCATGACTGAACCGAGATAGAGACATTGGGTGGCGTTAAAGCACATATTGAGATATATCAAAGGGGCCATTACCTATTGTCTGAGATATACATCCATTGGTGGTTTATTTCTGCATGGGCATATCCTGACTAGGTAGGAAGCCCAGTGGATCAGAAGAGTACTACTGGATACTGCTTCAATTTAGGATCTGCTATGATCTCTTCGTCAAGAAGGAAACAGGGGTCCATTACATAGAGTACAATAGAGACTGAGGCTAAGTACATTGCAGCAAGTGATGCTAGCAAGGAAGTAGTATGGCTCAAAAAATTGGTTTCTAGGTTGTTTGGCCACAAGCTTAAGACAACGGTGGTTCACTGTGATAATCAAAGTTGCATAAAACTAACAGAGAACCTGGTATTTCACGACAGGTCAAAACATATTGACATGAAGTACCACTACATCTGAGACTTGGTCCAGAGAAAAACTGTAAAGTTACAATACATAGCCACGAGCGAGAAGGTAGTTGATACGCTGACCAAGCCTCTGAACTTGAGAAAGTTTGTGCAGCTGAAAGGAAAGGTTGGTGTGGCTGAGAATGAGTCCCTCACTGAGAGGGAGTGATAAATTTGGTAGCATCGACAGTCATTCTCCAATGAGAGGCCATATGGGCCTCCCTGAGGCTAGCCAGGGAGATTTGGAGAATCAACCAGTCTTGTGAGGTATTGAAAAAAGCCAGGGGGAACGTACAACCTCTGTGAGTCTGATCCATATTTTATGAGCAGAATGAAATGAATAAAGATTATTAAAACATGTTTAACACAGAATAACAAAGATATAGTAAAATTGGTTTTCTATTCAATAAGGAAATAAGTTGAAACTATAAAATGCAGCGGAAAAAAAGCTTTTTGGAATGGTGGTGGCTTATCTTTGAGAAGAGATGTGATGACTATGCTCATTCGCAAGAAGATCATTACAATAAGGCTCTGAAGGAATTTTTAAAATAAACAGGAATGTCAAAAACCCTAGACATCCAAAATCCTAACCTTGGTAGATGAAGCGCCAAAAGTCATGTGGGCCCCATTTGGATAAGTTAGTACATCAACTTCATGGGGTCGTAACTTTTGCATACGATCTTTGTTTTAGGCACATGATAGCTCGTTGGAAATGTATCGTTGAGGAGATTCATTTTGGGGGCTCAATCAAAGCCTTTGGCTATCATTGAGAAGCTTGATCCTGAAAAACCTTCATTTAGGCCCTCAAAATGGCCCCGGAGGTTAAAAACTGTTAAAAATAGTAAATTGCCAAAATTGCCAGAAAAATGTTTTGAGTGAGTTGGAAAAGGTGGGTGGCCATCGATATCCACCTAGATCAATCCTCCCTCATTAGGAAACAATTCTCTCCATTTCATTGATTTCCCCCATCAAATGAGGAAATTTCTATTGAATTTGGCCCCGGGTGAGCCACTTACCTTGGTCAGGAGCTGCCCTGCCTTGACGACTCAATAAAGTTGGATCTTTTGTTGTTGAGCGCCGCTGATCTATGTGTCGAGAATCTAATCACTTGATGCATTTTTCATGTAGTCAGGGTTGAGCTCTATGGTGTCAACTACTCTGCTATCTCTGAGGTGTCCAATAGTGGTGGGAAATATGGTTGAAGGAGAGCCACATTGAAGACTGGGTGCAGGCCAAGGAAAGGGGGAATGTTGAGATCAAAAGCATTGTCAACCACAACCTTGGTGATGGTGTATGACCCATAATGAAGTGAACAAATATTTTGATGGGGCCCTATAAGGCGTTCTTCTACAAGTTAAACCAAACTTTGTCTCCCACCTAAAACTTATGTGGCACCCGATGTTGATCATGGCGCTACTTGTACTTGGCATTAGACTTCTGTAGAATATCTTGAACCTGTTGTTAGATGTGTTGGATCCGCTCAATGAACCGAGTGGCTTTGTCAGCTTCTGGTGGAGCAGGGGACGAGTCGACCGAGGTGGTCACCAGGGGTAGTGCAACATCCATGGGGCCACATGGTTGGAGTCCCAACCCCACCTGAAAGGGGTTGTGGCTAGTTGAGCTATGCAGGGATCGGTTGTAGCTATGTTGGACATAGAGAAGACTCTCATCCCATGTGTAGGGGTGTTTTGAATTGTACATACGTAGGATATGTACGATCATTCGATTGACGACCTCAGTTTGGCCATCTGTCTGGGGGTGGAAGGCAGTGGATTTGGTGAGCTTGGTATCCAGCATTGACCAGAGGGTCGACCAAAATGTGTTGAGGAACTAACTATCACGGTCTGAGATAATGGTTTGTGGAATCGAAAAATGTACCCATACTCATTCAAAGAAGATCTTGGCAGTGGCTTCTGATGTGATTTTCTTCTTGTAGGTGGCTAGAATTACCATCTTGGAAAAGTGATCAACAACCACAAAAACACAGTCATTTCCCCTCTTGGTGGATGGGAGGCCCAACATGTAGTCCATTGAGTTTGATTCCCATGACCTGTCAGGAGTAGGAAGAGGGGTGTACATGCCTTGTTTCTTAATGGTCTATTTGGCAATAGCGCAAGCAATGCAAGACCTGATATACTTACCGACATTTTGTCAAAGTTTTGACCAATAGAAATGTTTCTATAGCATTTCCATTGTCGTTTTGACGCCAAAGTGTCCTGCCATATGACTGTAGTGAGCTTCCCAAATCAACTTCGTGTGCTCGCTTGATGGAACATAGAGATGGCCCAGAAAACACAACAACCCGTCTTGAATATGGAAATTAGTGACCACTGAATTGGCACCCAACATTTGGTAGGTGGTGGAGAAGTCAGGGTCTGTCTCGTAGAGGTGGGGCCATCTGAAGGTCTCATGGATGCAAGAGTCTAGCACCGTGGTGAGTGTCGCGACTGGAGGTTGGATAAGGAAATCAACAACTCGCTTGGTACTTCTTGTTTTATACTTGATGTTGAGGTAGAATTGTTGTAAGTAAGTGGACCACTTATGATGGCAATCATTCTACAATTTTCCTTGGGTCTACATGAACTGTAGTGGCTTGTGATTAGTGTGGATGATTGTCTCCTTCCCAAGAATGTAATGTCTCCACTGGTGGTAGGCTTTCACAATGGAGTACATTTCTTTTTCATAAGTAGGGTACATACAGACAACATCTGATAGTGTCTCACTATGATATGCCACGTGGTGGCCGTGTTGAGTGAGAACGACGCCTACAACATAGTCTGAAGCACCTGTCTTGATATCAAAGGGATGTTGCAGGTCCAGTAATGAAAGTACTAGGGATGAGCACAAATGCTTCTTCAATTCATTGAAGGCTTGTTGTTGGGACAGGCCCCACACAAATTTTTCCTTACTGCCAGCCCTAGTTACTTGCCTAAAGGCCCATGCAATATGAGAGAATCCCAACACAAACCTGCGATAGAAATTTGTGAGGCACAAGAAGCTCTGAAGTTCACTGAGTGTGGTTGGGGCTGGCCAGTCATGGATGACCTGGATCTTGGCTAGATCCACATGAACATTGTTATCGCACAGTTTGTAGTTAGCATAATTGATGGAAGAAAAGAGATCAAACTGGCGTAACTGAATCAATCCCACCCACTGTCACCTCGATGGGAAGGTTCTTTCTATTTAGGGAGGTGAGGCCCAAGGGAGACGTCCCCGGTGACCTAGGGTTTTGAGAAGGCAAAAGGCTTCAGAGCTCAAAGATAAGATTCCCCCTCACAAGTCACCACCTGATCAGAAGTTCCAGCTTATAGCCAATAAAGATAACCGAAAGTAATAACCAATAAGGTCACATGCCCGAGACAAAGCAACAATAAAACTATATATGCAAGCTTGCTTGCTAGTTAGTACTTTATATAATCAATGACCTTTCTGATAATAAGAAATTGAGCAATAGTATTTGATGAAGTAAATCAATGATTGTACAATAGCAATGACTACAACATTACTTCTCAATAAATGCTTAAATAAATTGGCATTCAATAAAACAAAATCAAAATGTCATAGATAATGCCTTCAATGATCCGCACTGGGTTCTGCATCAATGATCTATCTCCCATTTTCTAGTTCTAAATCAGAGTCAGAACCCACATCTGATTCAAAGGCTTTCACTTCGGCCACTAGCGACTGCTTTGAGTAGCAGTCAGCAGTGTTATTCCAAGGGCTCTTATTGAAGTCGGACCACTTCCCGGTATCTTTCTTTGTCTTTCTGGTGTCCTTTGCTTGCGACTTGGACTAGTTGTCCTGATACTATCTATCTTTTCTATGTCCTTTGTTCTGTGGGTTGGAGCCACCCCTTCCTGGATTTTGTTGTGCGAGGTTCCTAGGCCCAAATTTTCGTGTCTTTTGTTTGAGCTTTTGCTCGATTTTGACGACATATCGGTAGGCTGCGCCCAAGGATGAGATGTCCAAAAATTTCATTTTGGTCTGGATGTATCTATGCAGAGCACCATGATACTTGAGCACCAGATGTCTCTCCCAATCTTGGATACCCAGCTTGGTGTGCAAGGTATGGAAGATATTTGTGAACTTTGGCACTGCTTGGTCTCTTTCTTGCCGCAATGTGGTCCATTTGGTATACAAGTCGTCAAAACGACCGGCAGGGTAGTATTGTTCCTTAATAGCATCCCAAGGATTCCCATGTGGTCACAACTATAAATAATGATGGTTCCTTTGTTTCCTTTTTCTCAAAGAAAGTTTCCCACCAATCTTTGACATGGGGAATAACTTTGAGGAGTGCAAAAGTAATCTTTTCTCTATTCGAAAAGTTATGGACAAAAAAATACCTTTCTAGTAGATTCAACCACTTATCTACAACATCTACATCTATCTAACCTTAAAATATAGGAAGATTGAAGTTGATTTGTACCTTGAAGGGGGCAGCTCCTCCGCTCAAGGAAGATGCATCGCCTGTTGGTAGCCGACGAAGGATTGGCGCGAAACTATCCATCATCTTTTTCCTCTGTTGCGTGAGGGATTCCTCAAGAAAAATTTTGAAAGGATCTCCTGTCTGATCATCTTACTTTTCTCCTTCCATGAGAGGTCACTTGGGCATGCAATAGCTTTTGACCTCAAGAGAAACAAGCTCGAGACACAATTCTTTGTACCCTGACCTCATTGGGGACATGCATTAATACAACAAGGAGCAGACCGCTTTGATACTACTGATTCAGATTTTATGAGTAGAATGAAATGAATACGGATTATTAAAAGATTCTTAACACAGAATAACAGAGATACAGTAAAACTAGTTTTCTATTCAATAAGGAAATAAGTTGAAACTGTAAAATGTAATGGAAAACAAGCTTGCTTGAATGGTGGCAGCTTATCTCTGAGAAGAGATGAGACCGCTGCACTCATTCGCAAGAAGATCATTACAATGAGACTCTGAAGTCATTTTTACAATAAACAGGAATTTCAAAAACCCTATACATCCAAAAACCTAACACTAGGAGATGAAGCGCCAAAAGTCATGTGGGCCCGTTTGGATAAGTTAGTACATCAACTTCCTGGGGTCATAACTTTTTCATACGATCTCCATTTTAGGCACACGATAGCCCATTGGAAAGGTATCATCAAGGAGATTTATTTTGGGGGATAAATCAGAGTTGTCCATTATCATTGAGAAGCTAGATCCTGAAAAACCTTCATTTAGGCCCTCAAAATAGTCCCAGAAGTTAAAAACTGCTAAAAATAGTAAATTGCCAAAATTGCTAGAAAAATGTTTTGAGTGAGCTGGAAAAGGTGGGTGGCCACCGATATCAACCTGGATCAGAGTCAAATAAAAATTCAGGACGAATGAGAAGTTATGTAATTCTAATGCAAAAGTCAGGGGGAACATACAACCTCTGTGTTCATAGACAATCTACTGCAAAAGTCAAGGGGAATGTACAACCTCTGTGAGCATAGACAATCTGGTGCAAAAGTCAAGGGGAACGTAAAACCTCTGTGAGCATAGATAGACTAGTGCAAAAGTCAAGGGGAACGTACAACCTCTGTGAGCATAGTCAAGCCTTGTGAGCCATCAGAAAAAGTCAAGGAATCTAGCAAAAGTTAGGTTGAATATAAAATTCATATGAGCTAGAAACAAACGATATTCCTTATATTAAAAATGATATAAATGTATTGATCTAGTGCATTGGCATGTATAACATTATCCACCATGAAGAGAAATTTGAATTGCCTTGTAAAAATTCAAATTGTAACTGAAGTCTCAAGTCTAGTTATATTTTCGAACTAAAGTGTAATGTTGAGTTGTAACTGAAGTCTCAAGTCTAGTTCTATTTTTGAACTAAAGTGTAATGACGAGTTGTAAATGAAGTCTCAATTCTAGTTCTATTTTTAAACTAAAGTGTAATGTTGATTTAAGTCAAGCATGCTTTCACACCTCTATTTTGAGCCCTCTCCATTTCTCCTCCATTCCTTTATAAGTAGAGGTTGATCCCCTCTCCTCTACACAATTGTTATGCAAGGTAAAGGTGAAGCATTAAAGGCTGTTATACAGAGGTGAATATCAATCCATTAAAGGTTGTTATACAGAGGCGCATATAGAGGCAACATACAAGTGTTGTAGAAGTGCATATAGAGGTAGAAAACAATGTTGTAGAGATGACATAAAGAGGCAGCCATAACAGTGTTGTAAAAGGGTACATATCAACACTAAAGAGGCAGCCATAACAGTGTTCTATAGAGGTACATATCAACGCTAAAGAGGCATCCATAATAGTGATGTACATGTTGATGATTGAAGCTATGTGAGGCATTCTCCAGCTTACAAACCCGTGAGATGTGGATCATTGCAGCTATGTGAGTCTTTCTCTTAGCTTACAAACCTAAGAGAAAGCCCCTCAGAAGGGTACGTGGTTCATGCCTAAGACTAAGCTGGAACATAGAGATGACCTCCTCCATTCAAAGAGTTGAGAAGAACTCCAGATGATTATCCAGTGGGAGGTATTATACTTAACTCTTAGAGAGTTAAGTATTATGGTAGTTGCGGGAGGTATTTACCTCCACGTGTAAACTTGACAAGGATAGAATACTCCGGGAAGCAAGAAGAAACCCTAATGAGTTGGCTAATAACCCTAGAAGACTTGTCGGCTCAAGAAGATAATTTATATTAGGTTATTAGCCTCCAAGAGAAGAATTCATCCATAAATAATAATATATACTGAAAAAACAGATACCCGGAATGAGAAGTCGGCCCAGGCAATTAGCCAGAATTAGTATAAATATAGGAGGCCAGTTCTCATTCTGGTAGGCAATCTCAAAATTGAAAAGCAACACTTGTGCGCACTACAGTTGCCCAGTTTATGCACATGTTTGGAGGAGATTTGTCGTTGCAGCTGCTACAACTAGCAGTTACACTTGGCCTATCTCTTGGTTAGGGTTTGGACTATCTGATTAGCTCTTGTTGATGCGCTATCCTTGGTGAAAGGTGGGCTACCCTTTGTTTGGATATCTAGCCTAGGGTTTGCTTCCGAAGTGATTCTCTGTGAAGGTTAAGGTGCTCGGAGGGTGGCTTCGGCCTATGGTTGGGTGACAAGGGTATTTTCAATGGTAAAACGAGCACATCCACTTATATTCTAATAGAATATTGGGGTCTCCAACATAGCAGACACTGACCAAAAATACCAAAAGTTTAAAATCAAAATATATGAGTATTTAAACGTAAACCATTGAAATTCTCTAATCCTACACCAATAGTCAACCTGTCACAAAGTAGAAACTTAAAAATCTCATGGAGGCAGAACATGAAAATGACAGGCAGCAACAAAGGGGAACTCATGGGGGAATTAAACGTTAAGTTAAAATGTATTTTTCTATATTTTTCCCCGCCAAATTGTCAAAAAAGGTCAAATGGGAAATGAGAGATCAACGTTTTAGCTTAAAATAATCTCATTTTTAAGGGGGCATTCCCTTGTGTGTTTTTGTGCATTCTCCTCAAAAAGGGACATGGTGAAATTCCCCCCTTGGAGTACCCTTTCCCAGGAACACATGGAGTGCATCCCCTACCCTCGGGGATGCATCCCTAATCTAATACTGGTAAATACATGCCTCTGTGACAAATAATTGTCACTAGATGGAATAGACAATTGATTGCCACTTTACCTGTCATTGGGTACTTTTTTCATGATAAGGATATAATCAATGAAGATGAGAAAGTGACTAGAGGCTTATCAATGTGCATTGACAAGTGTTCCCCCAAATTAATAAATTCAAATCTGTGTCATCAGACAACTGCAAGATTACAAGACCTTTACCAACCCAAACAAAGAGAATGACTCCACTCAATACCACTGCCTTGTACATGTCAAAATTTTAGCATATGAATATCCTTTGTTTACTATTCAAGAGTTAGAAAATATAAAAACCATAAATGAAAAAAGTCAAAACAACACTACCACCCTTTCATGGAAAAAATGAAAGAATTAGATGAGATGGTAGCTAGTTAACTAGCACCTAAAGATTTAGCAATATGGTCTTCCTTCTTTAACCGAATGGAATGGATTTAAGGATTGTCTCTTAAACTCATTTTATGGCTAAGAGAAGCTATTGTTTTCTATAGTGAACTCCAACAAAACTACCGAAGAATTTCATCTGTCAATAAATGTTAGTCACTTAGCAGTCGATTGCCCGACTCTATGTCCAAAGTGGTGTGCCCATGGATAATCTTTGAAGGTAGGTTTGTGTGATTCCAAGGTCCTCAAATGGTGATTATGCAGGGAGACACCCTAGACTTGAAAGTCACCTAATCATGCCTAGATAACGCATAACTTCCATAGTGATCTTCTGTGGGAAGCATTTAAGCATCAACACAACAGCAGATACAATATGATCAAATTTAGCAATGTAAAGATACTTGCATACAAGTAAAACACAAGAAGAACATGCAATCATAGAAATGTAAACATACTTGCATACAACACACGAAAAGCAGGTATGCAAGCATGATAAGAGAAGTGTGCCCATATTATTATGGGAGTGTGCATATATATTTGTAAGAGGATATTGGATAAGGGCCACATCAACTATGTGCATGGAGAAGAAGAAGGCCAAGGAGGCCACCAAAAGGAGATATGGGGATGATGAGAGTAAATATCAATGTTCCCCCAAGTTTCTAGGATGCAGGAGAAAGGAAACACATATGGGGGACGTATGGAAGCACTCCCCAAATTCTAGGGAACATCATAGAGGACATTGGGGTCTCCAACATAGGGGACACTGCCAAAAAATACTAAAGGATTAAAATCAAAATATACGAGTATTTAAATGTAAACCATTGAAATTTTCTAATCCTACACCAACACTCAAACTGTCACATAACAGAAACTTAAAAATTTCATGGAGGAAGAACACGAAAATGACAGGCAACAATAAAGGACAACTCATGGGGGAATTAAACATTAAGTTAAAATTTATTTTTCTATATTTTTCCCCAGTCGATTGTCAAAAATGATCAAATGGGACATGAGAGAACAACTTTTTAGGTGAGAATAATCCCATTTTTAAGGGTGCATTCCCTTATGTGTTTCTATACATTCCCCTCAAAAAGGGACATGGGGAAATGCCTCCATTGGAGTACCCTTTCCCAGGAACATAGGGAGTGCATCCCCTACCCTCGGGGATGCATCTTTGGTGTAATACTAGTCAATACATGCCTATAACAAATAATTGGCACTAGATGGGATAGACAGTTGATTGCCCCTTTACATGTCGTTGGGTACTTTTTAAACCCAATATACTTTCATGATAAGCACAGATTCAATGAAAGCGAGAAAATGACTAAAGGCTTATCCATGTGAATTGACAAGTGTTCCACCAGATTAATAAATTCAAAGTTGTGTCATTAGACAATTGCAAGATTATAGGACCCTAACACAATTGTTTTCCTTTGCTAATGCAATTTGAGAAAAAAAATAATAGGTTTCCATGTACAATTGCTCATTTCATAAAATTTCATGTAATTTACTTTATTTCTATATCTGATTTATTTATTTTTATTAATGTAATATGGCATATCGTCCTTCCTAGGTCTATGGTGGAAAAATTTGGTAGTGATAGCCATGAATTTAAGAAATTTTCATTTGCACCTTAAGTCAGACCTGTTGTGCCAACTAGAGAATGTCTAAGGTTTTTTTTACACACTTTCTC
Organism: Picea mariana; assembly: GCA_032191745.1. NCBI lineage: Eukaryota > Viridiplantae > Streptophyta > Pinopsida > Pinales > Pinaceae > Picea > Picea mariana. The sequence goes on from JASDQU011508598.1 coordinate 10,656, forward strand.
AACCTAAAGGAGTTGATGGGGGCTCTGCGGCGGGGGAAAACCCTAGCCGCAGAGCCATGGATTTTCCCTCATCGAGTCTACTACAAGCACCACGAATTTCCCCTGTCGAGTCTGATGCAAGCACCATGGATTTCCCCCATCATGTCTGCTACAAGCGTTGGTGTTGCCTCATCTCTCCTGTGATCGAGTTGTGTTGGCTCCCTTAGTTCTGTAGCTCGGGCCTTGTAGGAGACCGGTCTTGCTGTGTTCGTTGTGGTTTCTTTTGGTGGTTGCATCTTCTCTGGTTTGGATCAGAATCTCATGTATCAGATCAAATTCCATGGATGCTTGGATCTGGGTTCGGGACTTGGAGCTTGGATCTTTCGCTTTCTATTTTGTGGTTCCCTGGTTTCATTGGTTTGTTTAGGCTTTGATGTATGCTCAGATCCAACTCCTTTTGGTGGTTTTTGATGGATTTCTTCCTCCTATCTAGTGGGGGTTTGGCCAGAGCTTTGAGTTCCTATCTTTGGGTGTGTGGTGTTTGGTACTTTGAGGTCCTTGGGGAGGGTGTGCAACTTTTGGTCATCTCTTTTGCTAGTATTTTACTGGTCGTGACCTTCAATGATGTTGTTGCTATCTGGTTCTACTGATGTGAGGTGTTCTAATACCACTCTGACCAGGTCCATCCGACCACCAGGGTTTGTTGGGATTTCATTTCTGGGTTTATTTCCATGGAGGAACATCCTGTATATGATTTTTCTCTGGCCTATTTGGGGGTTTTTTCCCAGTTTTCCATTGATTATATTTTCCTTGTGGCTTACCAGCCAATTTTTATGCCCCTTTTTGGTTTTTCTTTTCTGATTTTTATACCCATGATTGGTTCATTCTTAAGGCACCTACATAATATAATTTGGTTCTCTCTGGATGAATAGAATTATGCTTTTTTCTATGGAAAGATATAGATAACAAAATAATATAATTAAAAAAAAAAAAAAAAACTTGAAAATGTCCAAGAAAAATCACTCTAAAAAGCGCAATTGGTTAGCACAAAAGCACTTGAATGATCTTTAATGTGTCCACTATATTCTTCGACTTCACATCAAGAAGATATAAGGTTAGAAAATAGTATTTTCTATTATTTTCATTGTTTTCTTTCTATTATCAGATCTATTAATTTATGTTGTAGGATCTCTAGAATAGAAAATTTCAACATTATTGCAGGAGTTAGTAGGTACAGATCATGGGGAAATTGAGTTGAAATATATAGATCTAACATCTAACTCATTGGTCAAGGAGGTTCTTATTTTCCACCAAGGAACTTATATTTTCTCAAGGCTGAGGCAGACCAAGGTGTAGAAACATGAAATGCTTGCCATTCTTAACTCATGACTCATATTGTATATGTGAATTTTGGACATATATTTTGCATATATGGGCATGGATTGATTTCAAATTAATGAAAATTTCTTTCTTAATCAAAACTGTATATATGTTATAGTGTTGTACTACCCAATATTGTACTGAGTTTTTCCCAAGCTGAGTCAATCTCTTACTCTTTTGCCTCACCGAGTTTTTCAGTGAGCCAAATTTGGTAACTATGCTCACAGGGTAGGTGCTACAATTCAAGTTGAACTTATTACATGAAGTGCCTGGAGTTCTAGATACAAAATTGGTCAAGTGTGCTTGATTTTGTCAATTAACAGTGAAATTATGGAGTTTGTGGGTGATTCATAGTCAAGAGCAGTATCTAGTCAATGATAAGAGTTATAGTCGTTAAGCTCTGACTCAGTATTAGATTAGAATGTAAACCTGTTCAAATCAACAAGGTGGATAAAGTGCCTTATTAACGCATGATGCAATTATCTAGGGAACTTTAAGGAAATCTCTCTTTTACCTGTAAGGAGAACAAAAACAAAGTCAAGGGAAATAAGATCTATGTTACCTTGTTTGTTTAGTATGATCACTTTTTTAAAGGTTTTCATAAGAAAAGAAAAGAGGAAGTCCAAGCTAACATAGTTTAGTAGTTTGGACTTGTTCTTGATAGACATAAATGTGCAGTTAAATATGTCACAAGTGAAGGAAGAAGTTATCGTGAAAATAATGGCCACGACCTGTCCCATAACCATACAACAAACTTGGGGTACAATCTATAGGAAAAAATTTCATCCTTCTATCTTGAAGTAAATCATTTGATGCTTTGTTACTATAGCAGAATGTTATAGATCATTTTTGTTTTATTTTGTTTCCATATTTATTTGTTATACATTTTCTTTGTTTGTGAATTTTCAAATACCCAGAATTTATCAAGGATAACACTAATCACTATAATATCGGTCGGATAGCAAGAATATCTATGGATAGTGGGAATGATAACGGATGAAAGTCAAACATGCAAACAAAAATTGGATAAAGGAGAAATCAGAAGAAATTCTGACCAAAGCTAATATTCAGGATCAAAAAGATGTTGATAGATAATGAAATCATAACCAGCAAATGGAAAAATGAAACAAGTGCAACCAACCGAAGTTTTAAGCCTTTAGCAGTGGAGAAGAAATGACCCTGCAGCTCATTTTCTCTTTTCTCATCATCTAATTAGTATCCCTATCTCAACAGGGAAAACTTCAAATCAGTTTTGGAGTGTTACACTAGGCCAAGTCCTCTCTAACCTAGTGTTGATTCAAACTTCATAAAAATGTCAAAAATCAGGTTTTTAGATCAAGCTTGGCTAAGATTTATGTGTCATAGTCATGTATCAACCTCATATTTTTGTAACAACAAACCTTCAAGAATATAAACTAGGTTGTGACACCCTCAGCAATTGAAAAGAAAATACATGTAATATCTAGCTGGCAGTTCTTTCTAACAAACTAGCATAATAGTCAAGTTGTAATTTTCTTCAAAATATTAATGAGAATCTACTCTTTTCTGAAATGTGCAAAAAAAGGAAAAAACTAGACCCAATTTAACAAGGATCTGCAGTATAATCAGCCACAATTCTAACACTAGCATTAACAAAACATAACTGAAACATATCAATAAAAGAGAAGATGGAACTGAAGAATGCAAAATGAAGAGCCAAACAAATTGTGGTTAGAGATTGAAGGCAAGAAAAATGGACCAAATTCTGTAAATAAGCTACAAGACTAGATACGAAAAGCAATTTTTCACTTATCGTTATTAGGAATTTATCGCCAGGGGTCCAAAATTGAAATTATCGGAAATATTGGGGAAAATATCGGAAATTATCGGAAATTATAGAGAAACTTTAAAAATTACAAAAACAATCATCTTTTTTCAATTTTTTAAACTTATAAAGCAACCTCAACATCAAACAAACACATTGTCACATAAATGTGAAGATAAAACTGCAATATAATACGTATATGATCATTGATGTCAAGTGGTCCATCAAACATTGATACAGAAAGATATTTGTCTTGACTCTTGAGTCATAAGTCCTGAGTTATGACAGTGTAATACAAAATCACATCAAAATAAAAATAAATGTATCTCATGAGATGATCATCATGAGGCATCTAGATTCTATATATTATAAGGAAAATCATAGTGTGCTAAAATGGCATGGCTGAGGATTAGGTTTCCTCTGCCCCTAAGAAGCTTGCAGTTCCCATGTGGTTCTTCAATTCTTCCTTCAATTTTTTCTTCCTAGTAATATCAATAATTGTGTTATTTTAAGCAAGGACAACATCTAGGGGAGCTTCAAGGAAAATTTCCACTTCATGTCCTAGGACGTTGGCAAGGTGGTATTTCAAGCGGTTGATTCCGCCATATATTTCCATTCCACATACCTTGCAACTCAACTTTGTTCTATTATGATCCACTGGTTCACCATACTCCCACATTGGATCCATTTTTCTTAGCACTGATTAAATGATAAATCTTTAAAATTTAAACCTATGGCACAAAACAAATGGGGAAATTCAAAATACAGATCCACAAATTTCAAAACCCTTAAAGAATGTTGCAATTAAACTATCATAGCTACATAACTGTTAAATCTCCCATTAAAAAAAGACAAGAAGAGGCAAATCTAATGGACATTGCAAACCCTATACTAAATCTTTAAAAACAAAGAAAAGAAAGGCATCCATTTTTCTACAGACCTAGGAATATGGATATGGTAGACTGGACTAGATCCCCACTCCACAAATGTTATAGACATTGAAAACCCTATACTAAATCTTGAAAAACAAAGAAAAGAAAGGAATCAATTTTTCTACATACCTAGGAATATGGATATGGTAGATTGGACTAGATCCCCACTCCACAAATGTTTAGTTGATGGCAATGAAAACTATGGATTTCCCCTTGTTTTCTTGATGGAAAATGGTCACAATACCTTGAGAAATCAATCCCCCTAGGCACCATTTGCAAAATGAGAGAAAAAAAACCCGAAATCGCAAGTTAAAGGTGAAAAAACTAGAACAAAATGTAGCAGGGTGATAATTTCCATCGACTCATGATAATATTGGAAATTATCACGATAAATTCAAAATATCATAATTATCGCGATTATTTGCAATGATATTATCATCGAGGGTCTATTTAGCGATATTATCATGATAAATTCGATAATATCACAATACGTGCAACACTAACGAAAAGGACATAGCTTTAAAGATCCCCAAGCCTAACTATTATACCCAAGTTTGAAGTTTGAAGTTGAACATCACCTTGCCAACATGTTGAAGGCTTTGGACCCATTTTTGGAAAACTTGAAGGACAAACCAACAAAAATTGAAATATACGCTACGAGGAAAATCTATGATAGGAGGTATTATACACTTGTGATACCACCTTGCTAAAATCCCAAGGCATATGGTTGACATTTGCCTCAGTTTTGTTATCACCCATTCCTAGGGATAACTAAGGAGATGATGTCTCAAGGCCCTCGGGTTGCAGACATGGATTACCGAGAGATGGATTGACCAACAGTGTCCACTTACACAGATGGCGCCCCACCTCACCATGATACTTCTCCATTCTTCATGATGGCATTTACCACGCCAACTTGCTTCTGGAAGATAGTGGATCTTGCTCCATGAGGTAACAAGTTAAGTGTCATGGTAAGTGTCACATTAGTACTTGAGGCATTTGAATATGTTACATTAAAACATCTCTTAATTATGGAACGTCTGCTTGGAAATTATGCTTTTTTCCTTATTTCACCTTAGTGAGTGTCATGATTTCCTATTAAGTGACCACCCTCGGGGAAAGGGTTGCAATCGGGGGTCTCCTCGAAGGGTTTGTTGAATTTAATGTAGTTGCAAGAGCCATTCTCCTTGGAGGATGGCATAAGACCCTAGTTGTGGACTAGGGCCCCCACTACACTCCTGGGGTTCTTGGTCTAGGACCAAGTAGTTAGAGCCATGGAAAAAGACCCTTGTGAGGGCCCCTAGTAGATGATTGGGGTTATTGTCCTGGGACCAAGCAGTATAAGTCCCTAGATATGTCTAGGGACCTTGGATGTGTTCTAGGGTACCCATGCCTAAAGCATGCTCCGCTTTCCAGTTTGTGGTTCTCCGGTTTCGTTGGTTTGTTCAGGCTTTGATGTATGCTCAGATCCGGCTCCTTTTGGTGGTTGTTGATGGCTTTCTTCCTCCTATCTATTGATATTATGGTAGCAGCGGGAGGTATTTAACTCCACGTGTAACCTTGATGAGAATAGAATATTCTGGGAAGTAAGAAGAAACCCTAATTAGTTGGCTAATAACCCTATAAGACAAGTCAACTCAAGAGAATAATTTGTATTAGGTTATTAGCCTCCAAGAGAAGAAGTCGACTAAAGGAAATGTTATATACTACGTAAAATAACACCCAGAATGAGAAGTAAGCCCAGGCAGTCTGCTAGAAATAGTATAAATATAGGAGACCAGTCTTCATTTTAGCCAATATTCTTAGAACTACAGAAGAACAATTGTGCACACTACAGTTGGCCAGTTTGTGTGCAAGTCCTGGGAACACTTGCTGCTAACAATTCTGCAATTTGTATTTTCAGTTTTTCTGGGTTGGACTCTCTGATCAGTTTCTGTTATTCTTGCTTGGTGTGCTATCCTTGGAGAGAGGTGCGGCACCCTTGTTTGGCTATCTAGCCTAGGGTTTGCTTCTGGAATGATTCTCTGTCAAGGTTAAGGTGCTTGGGGGTGGCTTTGGCCTATGGTTAGGTGACAATATTGCTATATTGTCTATGTTTAAATGAGCACATCCATTACTTTATAATAGTTTATGGGCCCACCCTATCTTCGGACAGTCTAACTGCTTGGAGATAGATTGGAAGTATTTGCTTAGTTGCAGTTGTAGTTGCAGCCAGTTTTTGTTGCAACAACGAAACCCTAACCCTCTCGTTGAGGCACCTTAAGTGAAGAAATTGACCAAATTTCTGGATAGCCTAGTGCACCCTAGCCTAGCGCATCTCCTGGTACTCTCAGCAAGCTAAGACATCAAGTTTGATTTTTTGGTCAAAATCAAGGATTGACCAAATCAAAGCAATTATGACTTACTCTTTGAATTCAGAAAACAAGTTAGAAGGGGATTCTAACTTCAGAGTGTGGAAGAAAAGGATTGACCTCATCCTTGCCAAGAATAAAGTATGGGATATCGTGAAAGAAAAGATCGTGGAACCAGAGTTTGAATAAGGAAAAAAGAAGGAACCTCAGAATGTTGCAGTTTTGGAGAAGTTCAAAGACAGTGACATCAATGCCATGAGTATCATCGTGGACTCTATAAAAGACCACTTGATACCCTACATCTCCCATCTTAACTCATCTAAGAAGATGTATGATGCCCTAATAAACCTCTTCTCAATCATAAACATTGGACAGGTAATGAGTATGAAGAATGAGCTTTGTGACATGAAGATAAATGATGACGACAACATAACATCATACTTTGTGAGAATCTCTCAATTAAAATATCAAATACAAGCCATTGAAGAGATCATTTTAGAGAAGGAACTGGTAAATATAGTACTGAATGGTCTTCCCAAGACATGGGATGCATTTGCCACAAGCATGAACACAAGGAAGGAGTATCCCACATTTGAAGAACTTTGGACTTGTGCACAAGAAGAATCAAGGATCAGTGAAAAAGAGAAACTCCAAATGAAATGCGTTGATCAAGCCTTCACAACAAAGTTCAAGAATTTCAGGAATAAAAAGAAGTTTGGTTCCAGAAAGAAACCAAATCAAGAGAAAGATATGTCAAAAATACAATTCTTCAATTGTCGAAAATATGGTCACTACAAGAATCATTGTCCCGAACTAAAGAAAAGGAAGGAAACACACGAAGCATCGGTTGCCGAAGAAAGGGAACCCTCTAAGAAAGCCAAGCAAGACATAACAAACTTCTTCTTCTAAGACAAGGTAACAATACTCTTCATAGTCCTTGTACATACCATGTTTTTTGTACATATCTTGCATATCTATTCCTTGGAAGATAATATGTTCAAAGAGAAACTATACCTATGGAAGAAACAACAAGATAAGGATTTCTATCACAATGAATACAAGACAGGCAATACACATGAGAGGATGAAGTACATCAACAACCCATGTTAAAAATTCATGTGGAAGTTATTACATAAGTAACAACTATAAGATAAGCTGAAATCAGAATCAATCTTGAAGAAACCTAGAAGAAGTAAAGACAGAAAGAAGTCAACAATCAAGAGGAAATTGGAAAAAGACTTGTGACACTTTGCAGAAGAAAATAAGGATGCAGACGGAAGTGTGGACTCTATTAGATGGAGGGAGCCGATTATATAATTCCAAAAGAAGAGCATGCATTCATGCATGAAGCAAGGATTAGGAGGGAGCTAATCCTAAATAATATGATCCATTGAAGATGATGAAGTGTCTATCCATGTTCCCATCAATAGTGGTAACCATGAAAAGCAACACATGTTCAGTTTGACTTTAGAAGAAGTCTTCTTTGAAAAGAAGCCTTAAAGTATCCTTGGTTGTCCATTCACATCCATGATCCTATGACGAAGGAAGAAGTTGGAATCTTCAGGACATGGAATCTATAGAAAACTCCATGGACCCAAGAGCTAAAGAGAAACATGAGGAAGAACATGAAGATTCCAAGAGAGAAAGAAATGCCAGAACAACCAGTCATTGTATCAAGAATCACAAGACTACCAGCCTGATATGAACTCACTAAAATCAATCAAAAAGAGGAAATGAAAGTTGTGATGAAGAAAAGTGTATGGACAACTTATGAATGCAAGCAGTGTGAGATCTAGAACTAGAGGTTCTCCCAGATGGAGGGAGAAGACTATGATGATTGCTTGTTCCAGTAAACCAGGTATACCTCTACATGAGCCACTATATCGTCTGCAATATCCATGGGTTGGAGTCTACATCAAATGAATGCAAAGACTCTTCTCTAGAATAATTGAAAAAAGAGTGCATGTAGAGCAACCTCAAGGCTTTGAGGTATACCAGAAAGAGACCCTTGTATGCAGATGGAAGAAGACAACTTGGTGGAGAACCTCCATTGCACAGCAGAAGCATGGTGAAAACTTTCTATAACAGAAATATTGTATCAAAATGGTTACTCAGAAATCCAGGATGATGGATTGTCAATCCATGACAAACTCTCATGATAGAAGAAGAAGTACCACTTGGATATGTTCCAGATTGAGCCTTGCCATGATGTTGTGAGCTAGCAGGAAACAAAAGAGTTGAATTCAACTATGATATACTGTAATGATCAAAGATATGTGAAGCCTTCAGAAAACCAGTATTCTAGAAAGACCAAAGTACATTGAGATCAAGCATTACATTCTCCATGATGAAATCCAAAAAAGAGAAAGTGGTTCTCCAATATATATATCCACAGATGAGAAGATAAGCAGACATTTTGGTAAAGCCTCTGTCCAATATGAAAGAGTTTGTGAACTCAAGTTGGAGCTCGTGGAGATGACTTCCTTATTGAAAAAGCAAGAGATGACTCCCAGTTTGGGAGGGAGCACTGATCTGTTATTGATCTATGGAAAATCATTTCTCAAGTTCGAAAAAAGGTCCAGGATGAGAAGTTTCTTTCCAGTTCAGAAAGTGGTTTGAGATATCTGACGGATAGGCATTTTCCAGTTCGGAAAATGGTCTAGATCGAGCGGTCATTTTCGTAATGAAAATGGTTCGATGGATTGTTGATGTACCATAGACAACAATTCCCCTTGTGGCCAATGTGGGGGAATGGTCTAGGGAAATCTCTCTTCTTGACAGTCACTCTCAGTAGTGGTCAAGAAGACTGGTCCGCCTAGTCAGACAGTCACTCTTTCGAAGCTCACAGTTGTGAGCAGTTTCGAAGAATGGTCCATTTTGGAGGTTGGTGCAGGACAGTAATTTCCTTAGGAAATGGTCCGGACAGTCATTCACTAGGGCAGAGTCATTCTCTCTAGGTTGCACTTTTTTTAGTGTCAGAGGAATGGCCCAGATAGGTGAATGGTCCAGGTTTAGCAATCAGGGACAGGCATCCCTAGGGTAGACTCATTCTCTCTAGGTTGCACTTTTTTTAGTGCTGGAGGAATGGCCTGAATAGGTGGATGGTCTAGGCTCAGAAATCAGGACAATTATTCTTCATTACTTGAGAAGAATAGTCCAGATAGCTCATCATTGATGTTTCACTCTCCTAGGGTAGATGCTCTTCTAGATCTCACAGATGTGAGTGGAAAAATGGCCTAGATGATTCAGTTTATATCATGACATTGTTTTTCTGTGCAGGTTGATATCATATGATATAATTTCTATGGAGACTGTATGTCTCTAGATAGTAGTTGTATGCTAATGTGGTGGATGTGTTCCACTGGTTGTGACTATGTGTCACTGTTTAAGTAGTTGTGTGCTACTTGGTATGATAGTGTACCATTGGATTGTACTACCATGGATAGACACAGTTGTGTCCTATTAAATGACATTGTTCTGATTGCCATGAAGATTATCAGCTAGATGGATAGTTAGTGTGTTGGTGGATTGAAATTCTCCAGGAAGAAAATGGTCCAGGACAGTTATTCTTCTAGGATGCATGTCCAGATTAGAAGAATAGTCCTTCTAGCCCATGGTGTGGCTTCCAACATCTGATGGAACAATTATTCTTCTAGGACATATGTCCGTATTGGAATAATGGTTCTCGTATCACTCTATGGAGTGAGTGACTTATTCATCATCATGCATGATTACTCAGATGTAATATGGCTTTGAGAGATGATGTAGTTGATGCTATCATATGATATTGATAGTGATGATGGTGCTCGTGATTTGATCATGAGATAGCCTATGTGGCTATGATGATGCTACCGATTCAATGGTATGTTTGTTCTCAAGACCATTGCCTTCAAATACCTCCATAGCTAGGAGGGAGTGTTGATATTATGGTAGCTATGTGAGGTATTTACGTCCATGTGTAACCCGGACGAGAATAGAATATTTCAAGAAGCAAGAAGAAACCCTAATTAGTTGGCTAATAACCCTAGAAGACAAGTCGGCTCAAGAGAATAATTTGTAATAGGTTATTATCCTCCAAGAGAAGAAGTCAACTAAAGGAAATGTTATATACTAAGTAAAATAGCACCCAGAATGAGAAGTCGGCCCAGGCAATCTGCCAGAAATAGTATAAATACAAGAGGCCAGTCTTCATTCTAGCTAGTTTTCTCAGAACTGCAGAAGCACACTTGTGCGCACTGCAATTGGCCAGTTTGTGCATAAGTCATGGGAGAAGCTACTACCGGTAGCTCTGCAATCTGTATTTTTTATTTTTCTGGGTTGGACACTCTGATCAATTTCTGTTATTCTTGCTTGGTGCGTTATCCTTGGAGAGAGGTGCACCACCTTTGTTTGGCTATATAGCCTAGGGTTTGCTTCCAGAATGATTCTCTGTCAAGGTTAAGGTGCTTGGGGGTGGCTTCGGCCTATGGTTGGGTGACAATATTGCTATATTGTCTATGGTTAAATGAGCACATCCATTACTTTCTAAAATTTTATGGGCCCACACTATCTTCGGACAGTCTAACCATTGGGAGATAGATTGGAAGGATTTTCTTAGTTACAGTTGCAGTTGCGGTTAGTTTTTGTTGCAACAACGAAACCCTAACCATCTCATTGAGGCACCTTAAGTGAAGAAATTGATCGAATTTCTGGATAGCCTAGTGCACCCTGCCTAGCGCATCTTCTGGTACTCTCAGCAAGCTAAGATATCAAGTTTGAGTTTTTGGTCAAAATCAAGGGTTGACCAAATCAAAGTAATTATGACTTACTCTTTGAATTCAGAAAACAATTTAGAAGGGGATTCTAACTTCAGAGCGTGGAAGACAAGGATTGACCTCATCCTTGACAATAATAAAGTATTGGATACCGTGAAAGGAAAGATCATGGAACCAGAGTTTGAAGAAGGAAAAAAGAAGGAACCTCAGAATGTTGCAGTTTTGGAGAAGTTCAAAAACAATGACATCAATGCCATGAGTGTCATCATGGACTCTATAAAAGACCACTTGATACCCTACATCTCCCATATTTACTCATCTAAGAAGATGTATGATGCCCTAATAAACCTCTTCTCAATCATAAACATTGGACAGGTAATGAGTCTGAAGAACGAGCTTCGTGACATGAAGATAAATGATGATGATAGCATAACATCATACTTTGTGAGAATCTCTCAATTGAGATATCAAATACAATCCATTGAAGAGATCATTTCAGAGAAGGAACTCGTAAATATAGTACTCAATGGTCTTCACAAGACATGGGATGCATTTTCCGCAAGCATGAACACAAGTAAGGAGTATCCCACATTTGAAGAACTTTGGACTTGTGCACAAGAAGAATCAAGGATCAGTGAAAAAGAGAAACTCCAAAGGAAATACGATGATCAAGCCTTCACAGCAAAGTTCAAGAATTTCAGGAATAAAAAGAAGTTTGGCTCCAGAAAGAAACCAAATCAAGAGAAAGATATGTCAAA
>JASDQU011508600.1:4794-22629 GCA_032191745.1 Picea mariana
ACCTGACTAGTTAGGCCACATTAACCCCCTGAGATGAAAAAACCCTCGATGAAAGGAACTCCCCTGATGTCAAAATCCAAGGTACCTGACCTAACTATGATCCATGCAGACATTATTACATTATTAACCCTCGCAGGGGTGGCGGAAATCCCGTTTACAAAAATTTAAGTGTTGGTGTGTAAAACACCCAGTAGAACCATCTCTGTCTCTAACATAGAATAATCTTCATGATAATGAGTTGACCCCTGTGCTGAATAGGCGGTCAACAGGTCCCTTTTGTTTCTTATCGAGAGGCCTTTTATTGCCTTCTCGGGGATCCCTGGGTGAAGCATCTCTAGGTTTCATTTCCTATGGCTTTTATCTTTTACCAGCTGATTTTACCCCCTGGGCCTTTAGCCCCTTCTTCCCACAGGACAAAGTGTAACCCTCAAAAGGTCATCCTAATGGCTGGACTCGAGGAATGGGATGGATGAATGGGAGATAAGATGTAAAATGATAGAATGGTGGGAGCGGACAATGGCTCTGCAAATCCCCCTTGGTGGCTAACCAAAACCCATGAATACAAGCTTGCTAGGTCACCCCGTTAATCCCCCCAACCATGGTCAAGTGGATTAGTGTAAGATCCAAGCAGTCATCAGAAATGTAAGGATCCTGATGCATATATGAGAAGGTTATAACGATCAAACATGACACATACCATGATACTTTGGACCAATCACCTCATGGAGCAAGAGCCTTCTCTGATGCAAGTCCAAGCCGATGGTGATGGAAGCTGTTGCTGCTGACAGGACAAGTCTGGCGAAGAAGAAGAAAGATGGGCCCTCCAGGGCCATGCTCAAGTCAATCCTGCTCTCGGTACTTCATGTCTAGGACCTGTGGGCCTCGAGACATGATCTCCTAGTTATCCCTAGAAAACGGGGATAACAGGCTTCACCAGTCAATCTGATCTGGTTTACAATTCCCATGACTCTGGTCATAAACTGATCAATGTTTTCAGATTCTGTCATTTTTAAAGTCTCAAAGTGTGTCCTCAAGGTCTACAGTTTGACTGTTTTGACCCTGTCATTTCCTTGGTAAACTGATTTAAGGATGTCCCAGGCCTGTTTTGAAGTAACAATGCCTATGATTTTTGAGAAAATCGAGTCATCCACTGAATTTTGAATCCAAAATTTTGCTTTATTCTCTTTGTTCCTCTGTGTTGCTTGAGCAGTTCTCTGTTGATTGGTCATGGCAGCAAGGTCTGCTGGATCTGGTTCCACGCATCCAAGATCCACTGGACCCCAACACTATTTTTCTTGTAAGAAGGATCTCATTCTAAGAGACCAAAACTCATAGTTATTTCCGAGAATAATCAGTCCTTGTGTTGGTCCTAAATTGCTAGAGGTGGTCATCCTGTAAAAAAATTAATAAAAAAATGTTTTTGCGTGTTTACCTGTTTCCTGTGTGAAAAAACCAGGTCCACGAAATCCGCTATGTGACTTCGGGCCAAAAAATAATGGGGTAGACCACTTCTTTGGCAACTGTAACCCCTCTAATGGCGGAATTGGACTTTCTGAGTTTACTCGAGAGCCAAAATAAATGAATTTTAGCTTCTCATGTGACCGGGGGCTGAAAACCAGGCGCTCCAGGTCTTCGAGCATTTCGACGCTGAAGGTCTCAATTCCTCCGAATAGTCGGATGGCCGAATAACGGTCTTATTTCAAAGATCGACCGTCCTCGTTGATTTGAGATCAACGGTCCTCAATTACTTCGGGACTTCGAGTGATAGTCCTTTCTTACCTGCTGCTGCAAATATCAACGGTCCTCGCTGATTTGAGATCAACGGTCCTTAGGCCTTAGCGAACGAACGACCAAGATCTCCTTCGGAACTCCGGCATTCGGGAGTTTCTGTTTGCTAATACTGCAATCCTCCAGAGTGTCGAATCTCCGAAGTGCGAGATCTGCCTCCACGTGGCCTGTTGATTTGGATGGTGGAGATTTGCTTCGGGAGTTCGGGCTTCGTGATTTTTTGTCCGCTTGCTCGCGCAATCCTCTGAAGTGTCGTATCGCCGAAGTGAGAGATCTGCCTCCACGTGGCCTCTTGTTTTGGACAGTCGAGATTTACTTCGAAACTTTGGGCTTCGGGTGTTCCGAGGTGCACAACACCACAAACCTCCGAAGTGTTAACCTTCCAAAGTGACAGATCTATTGACGCGTGTCCACAACCTTCAATGGCTCAAATTTACTTCGGGACTTCGGGTAGATCTTGCTCTGCAAGACCTTCTGGAGTGCTAAGTCTCTGAAGTGAGGGATCTGGCGCCGCGTGCCCTTGTTGATGGATGGTCCAGATGAACTCCAGGCTTCGGGGCTTCGGGAGTTCTGGCTTCTCGTATCCTTCTTTCTTCCGAGGTGATTATCGTCGAAGTGCAGGATCTCCTGCCACGTGTCCACTTCGATCAACGGTCTAGATCTACTTCGGCTCTTCGGAGCTTCGAGCCTTCGGGAGTTTTGGCTTCTCGTATCCTTCTTTCTTCAGAAGTGATTATTGTCGAAGTGCAGGATCTCCTGCCACGTGTCCACTTCGATCAACGACCACGAGTGATTGCGGAGACTCAACTCACTCACTCTTTAATTTCCTTGCCGATCTCTGCAAAGAGAAGATGTTCGTCCATAGTGGGATCAATATCTGCCGTTGATTTATTGATATGACAAGATCAACAATCTTGAGCGATTGCGGGCTCATAACTTGCTCGTGCTTTAATTTTCTTCCCGATCCCTGCAATGTGAAGATGCTCGTTCGTAGTGGGATCGATATCCATTATTGATCTGTTGATCTAGCAAGATCAACGATCTTGAGCGATTGTGGGCTCACAACTTGCAGAAACTTTAATTTCGTTTCCGATCCCCACAATGCCTCTCCACCATCGATCTCTCTCCAATGAGATCTGACGGTCTTGACTTGATCTTTGCTTGATTTGACGGCTGATCTTGATCTCACTCAGATCTTACGGCGTAGAAAAAAGTCTCTTTACCTACGGGCTCATCATCCTTTCTAAGCTTGATTAACGGCTCAGATCTATTCACATGGCCGATCTTACAACTGATCTTGCTTCTCCTTTGCTTCTTCTGCAAACTTTCATCTTAAGAAAGAATTTCGCGAATCTTTCACGAATTCTGTAAATGCTCTCGAAATCTTTAATTGTTCTCTTCTTTCTGCAATTCTGCTTCCTCGCGCTTGTTGTCTGCAACGATCTTTTGAGCGTCTGTGGACTACAAACTTCTCTCCAAGCTCTATGAAGAATCTTGCATTACGTGCTCTCGTCCGCAAGACAATGTAGGCTCTGTGCTCTTCTTCTTCTGATCGGGCTGCTCTCTAGGTACTGTGAAGAGGCTTACGTCCTGTGCTCTGATACCATGACAAAATGAGAAGCAAGGAGGATATTACAGAAAAGACGAAATTGGAAAACAGGAATGAGCAGAGCGCAATTCATTAAAGGAAAGAGATGAGCTAAATAAGCTTCAACAAATCAAGAAAATCAAGAAACAATCGTACAGCTAGCCAGGACAGCTGGCAGTGTATAGTCACATATTGTTGAGGTTATAAATATATTTAACAATACCCACTAAGTCAGCAACCGACAAAGTGGTCATGGATTTCCTTGAAGATAAGATAATCACTCGGTTCAGTGTGCCCACCAAGATTACAACCAATAATGCCAAAGCCTTCAGCTCAACAGAGTTGTCCTCATTTTGTTTTAAGTATGTCATTGTGGTGTCCCACTCTTCAAACTATTATCCCCAAGGTAATGGTCTTGCTGAATCCAGCAATAAGAACTTAATGAATATTTTTAAGAAAACAGTGGGGGATAATAAGAGGTCATGGGACAACAAGATTAAGTTTGCATTATGGGCGGACAGAATAACCAAAAAGAGTTCCACAGGGAAGAGTCCTTTTGAGCTTGTCTATGGGCTCGATGCTACTTTACCAGTTCACTTAAAGCTTCCAGTGTATCAATTTGTTCAGAAATATGGTCTGGATGAGGACTTCCAACAGAGCAAAATTGATCAGTTGATAGAGTTAGATGAGATCAGAAGGAAAGCATTGGATCATAGTATAAAGAATCAAGAAAAGGTAAAGAAGACTTTTGATAAGTCTTCACGGCAGAGAGTTTTTCAGGAAGGGGACACAGTCCTTCTTTGGGATAAAAGAAGGGAAGAGCCAGGGAATCATGGAAAGTTTGACAATTTATGGACAGGTCCATACATCATACAAGGTATAGCTAGCAATAATTCCTTTTGTCTCAATAGGTTGGATGGTGAGAAGTTGGCACTTCCAGTCAACAGTCAACTTCTCAAGCTTTTCTTCACCGAGATAATCTGATGCCCATGGGGGCATCTTCTGTATCATATTCTCTAACCCTTATCCTTTGTACATTATGCTTTGTTTTTCTGTACATTATTTACCGCTTTCTATACAATATTCACATGTATATTAAATGCTTTGTTTTATCATATGTACTTCTATATTATCCTTGCAACTTGTGTTTATTGTTGGTTTTATATGGATATGTTGTTGACGAGGCGTCGATGATGCAAGTCATTTGATTCTGAATTCTCGCATGGTCTCCTTCAGATGTAAAGATCAACCACACGTCCCCATATGGAGCCAATGTTATCCACTAGGTTGCACTAGCAGAATTTTGAAGATGAGCCGCCAAAGACTAAGCAGACAGATGCTCAGAAGTCAGAGTTCACAAGTTTATTTGGTCTTTCAAAAGACCACTTTTCCGCATTTCCATCCCTCCGAGGGCATTGTAATAAATGACCTAAGCATGAAATATTGTAAAGGCTATTGTCCACCTAAGACCTAGATACGAGCATGTACTCTAGAGTGTTTTTTTTTCACTTGTTAATTATTTTTTGCCTGCCTTAGTGGGCAATTAATAATTTCTAAGTTTTTTCACTTAGAGACTAACTCCAAAGCTGGAGTATGTGCTGATGGTTAGGCCTTAGCACGGTATAACCAATGTCTAGTGTCTAAATGTATATGAGTTCATGCTAGGTCATGTCTATTGAGTCATATGAAAGTTGCGGCTAGGTTTGATAGTTTTTTTTAATGTTTTAGGGAAATAATAAAATTCCCGTAAAAATTGAATTTTTTAATTGTAAGTCAATAAATTGTAATAATATGGCATCAATCATTGTCAGATGCCATATTTATGCTCATTTTCCAGTCCAGAGTACCATGTAAACCCCTATTTCCCTTTTGTTGAGACAAAAAAGTGATTATTATCACTAAAAAATGAAATTTTCTCGAAAATTACAGAAAAGAGGTCATTTAATTAATTCCCTATTTTTTAGGAAAACTGGGAAACATGTTGGAAACATGTTTTTTCCTTGTCCCTAATCAACTAGAGTCTTGGTCAAGTTTAGTAAAGAGGGAGGCGACTTCAACTAGAGTGACATAAGCGTGGAGGAGATCCCAATGAAGGGACTTGACCCCACTTGCTTAAGCGGCACACTTAGGAAGGATGGCGCACATCCCAAGGCAAAAAACATGCCCTTTCACTCCCACTCACACTCACTTCACCTCACATCACTCCCACTCACCCTCACTTCACTCCCTCATACCCCTACTTCACTACACTCCATCTCCTCTACACTCTACACATCTCCCACCTCACTAGTGCACCACTACCCTTAGCTCATGCGCAACTACTCTTTAACCTATGCGCATCTCTCTTGGTAGTATCACCATTTTTGCTATATAAACAAGGCTACCCTCCTCCCTTTAGAAGGTTGGAGTTTGGGCAAGCTTGTACATGATTGTAATATTTTCTCATGCTATGGAATAAAAAGACTTTGGAGGTCAAATCGATGATGGTGTGGCTCTTGTATTGATGAATGTGGTTCATGTGAGGTGATATCTTTTCATGCATTGCTTTATATCTTGTTATTATTGGTCAATATATAAGAATATTGTTATTCAAATTGAATAGAATTGTTAACTAGCTTGTATTTCAATTCTATTGAGTATTTACATTTAAGATTCGATATGCATGTGACGTTTATGCTAAAACTAATGTGCTATTTTAAGTCTTTTATGTAGGTAACACCTTTATTTAACGAGTTTATTGCAAGGGGTTTTGTGAATTCGACAGGATTACCTCATCTAGAAGAAGTGAAGAAGCTTGCTTGCATCCTTCATTCTTCAAGGAGTTGGACAGCCTTTTCATTCTTGCCTTGCCATCAAAGTGACTCCATTCTTCAAGGGTTCCAAGCACTTCAAGTTTCTCTCTTTCTTCTCTCTAAAAATTCTATAAAAAAAAAGTTTTCCAGTTACTTGGTTACTTGCATGAAAAGAGTAAATCTGATATTAAAGTTCATTATTTAATTTGCATGATTACTTTTCTAAATCTACTAATTGTTTAGAATTTCATATCTCGAAAAAAGGTAGATTTGGAAAAAGTTTCAAGGCATTTTCAGCTAGTTTCAATTCTTATTTCCTAAAGCTAAAAGTGTAGTCATTTATTGTGATTTTCATTTCAAGATTTGGCAAATTAAAGTGCTTTTCTTTGATGTCCTAAAGTAGTTTTTCAGTCTGAAAATTTTCCAAAAAGTTTTAGTTTGCAAGTTACTAGTTAGTTTGCTTTCCTTTTTTGCATTTTTCTATAAGATTTGACATACCCCCTAAGATATCCCAAAGTGATTTTGGGCATCTTTTGGGGTACTTTACTTGCTGTTTTTTGCAAGACATTGGACAGCCAAGGGGAGATTCCATCGATTTTGGCGAAATCGAGGCTTTTGGAGCATCTGGGAGCCTCCTACTTCATCAATAAATAGTTTTTCTTTTCAAGTTTCTTGTAATCCATAGATCCAAAGTTTATAAGGATCATGTTGACCACCTATTCAACTAGGGGGTCAACTCCATGTGCCATGAAGATATGCATCATCAGATGCAAATATGTCGAAGACAGTTTGGTTCTACTGGTTAATTTATGCCTCCAGCACAAAATTTTGTAAACGGAATTTCCACACCCCTACGTGGGTTAATAATGTAATAGGTCTTCGTGGTCATAGTTAGGTCAGGTACCTTGGAATGTTTTCATTGGGAGAGTTCTTTTCACCGAGGGTTTTTTATCCTCAGGTTATCAATTGGACATTTTAGCCTGGTTGATTTCCCTTGAGTTTTTCCCTCACACCTGCAATAATTCCTCCAAAGTGGTGAACGACGTTCTAATGGTCTCATCCTCTGGTAGCTATTGTTTAGGAATGATGTAAATGACCATGCAAGAAATCATAGAAAGTTTCACGGAATTTCATCGAGTCTAGATAGGTTTTTTTTAATTATTTAAATTTAATTAATTTTCCGAAGGTTAGGATTTTAATTATTTAATTAATTAATTGTTTTTGAGCAATTATTGTAAAAACTAGGCCTTTGGGTTTTTTATAGGGGTATTTGTGCTCAAAAGAAATGGAAAGGCACCCCCTACACCCTTGGGCCAGGTTTCAGCTCAGTTGGACAAACTTAGCTAGGCATTTGTCCACCCGAAGTGTCAGTCAGTTAAAACAACAATTTTAATTGCTAAGTATGACATTGTCGAAATTGTAATTTTTGTAATTTTGAGTTAATGGTGTAATGTTAAGATGGATAAAGGGCAAGAGGGATGACACCTAACCTACCCAACCACATCCTAACCCTTTCCACACCCCCACACTCACTCACTTGCTAAATACTCACGCCCCCTAGGGGGATTTGCGCCCCCCCTTCACCATGAAACCTTAGGAAAGCAATTTTATTGCTTTGTGGGTGGGCCCCTCCCACAAGAGGTGTTCCCTTCCTAGCCTACCACCTCACCCTCTCTTGGTCCCACGCTCCATCTCACCCTTCCACATCATCAATCCATGACCAAAACTCTAAGTTGGTGTGCCCCCTCCTTGAGATCATCATTGTTGCTTGGTGTTTGACACTTGGAATTCATCCAAGAGGGGTCACTTTGCCCCTCCAAGAATAAATGAAGACCCCCTCACCTTCATTTCTTCACCAATCTTTGAGCTAGTGTTACTCTACTGAAATTTCTCCCCATCTCTCTTGCTCTTTGCCTCTTGCTTCCATTCCATTTTCTCTTGAGAATCTTGGAGCAACTTGTTGCTGCAACACTCTCCCATTGGATTAATAAAACTTTGGAGGATTTTGGATCACCAAGAATATTCTGGTTGCATTCTATCATATGAGGTGATATTGTGATATTTGAGTTGATTGTGTAGTGCTGAGTAGATCTTGAGTAAAGTAGTTTATTTGGGTAGATTAGCAAAGAGTATTCTTGCTGATTTATTTATGTTGAATAGCTATTTGTTTCAAGTATTTCAGATTTGTTAGTTTATCTACACATATTATCTACTTCCATGCTTCACAATTTGTCTTGAGTTTTGCAAGTTTACTTCAAGGATTTGTTGGGAAAGCCTCAAGAAGGAGTCTTCCCTCAAAGCCTTCTTAAACTCCTAGCTTACTTAGTCCTATATTCCTGCACTCATTTCACTTATATTTCAGTTTAATAACCATCTTAGATAGGTCATATATTTCTACATTTCATTTGGAGATTTTATGTGAAACATTTCTGCGTAAAAAACATAAATTTTTCTTAACTTTGTTGTGTTGTGTAGCATTTCCAGCAAGCATTTGTTTGCTGGTTTTTGCAGGTTCTTACCGAAAACAAGGGGATATGCTGCCCAAACCCACTCTCACAACACTTCCAAAGAGCTTCCATTAGTTGGGTAACAACTTTCTCTTTTATCGCATTCATTTCTAACATTGTAGCTAGCCCCTGGGAAGTTCCCTTGAGGCTTGCATTCTATTGTATATTTTCAGCCTTTGTATTTCTTTATTGCAAGTTATTTCATTGCCTACACCTTGGGAGAGTGATTGGCTCGGCCAACCCCCCAAAATCGTTGGACTAGAAAATAGAAATTTTTGAGCATTTTTTATTTCTTGCCCCACTTGTCATTAAGACAAGGTTGTGTGGCTAGGATTGCTTAATAATGATTGTTGTCAATTTCCTTTACAACCCTCTTTGGCACAACATTGGTAGGCTTGCCTCCACCTTGTGCCATTGTGAGTGGTTTATTGCTATTTATTTCCAAGTTTGTGCTTACATAATTGCCTATACCTTGGGAGAGTAACCTCCAAAATCGTATGGCTAGGATGCTAGTGATGTGTTGATGGTTTATATGGTTTAAATGGACTAAAATGTTCTAGAGTAATCATCACATATTATATCATCTTAGTTTAAGCCCTTAATGAAATATCCTTGATCCCGTTGATCAAGATATTTGCTATTGATCTACTATTCTGTCTTGCAGATCTGATACACTAGGGGTTTCTGGATGCGTTTCAGTTGTATGTTTGAGATCTTGATGGTTATTGCATGTGCATGTTGCATATTTATGGTTTAAACAGCATATAAAGGAAGCATGCAGAAGTAAAAAACATCAACTGCCCAATATCATGTATTATACGGTTCGAGCATGGAAATACAATAGCCTACTAGAAATATAGAATATAAACGTCAGCCAGATCTCATGGATCAGCACTAGAATACAATCAAATAACATAAAAATACCTGTGATCATAAGATGATAGCAAATCTGATGCATGCACGGATAGATCGACGAGAATATGCGATTCCGAAGAAGAATGGTAACCGCTACCAGCTGGAAAACTTGTCCAGAAGTTCAGACCGTCGGAATACGTTGGAAACTGCTCCAAAAGAAGTGTCCTGGCCTCTAGACTAAAATGGGTGAGTGTCGGATCTCGAATCTGGTCTCTGAGGCACTGGATTTGGACCCCTGGGGGGTTTGCGCACCTCCTGGGGCACTGGATGCGCCCCAAAGGATTCCACCAACGGAATCTGCTGCTATATGGATCATAACGATCATCTCGCCAAATAAGGAACTGGGTTGGAAGGATTTGCCCAGATCTGCTCTGATACTCTGCATGCAACACCAAATGTCTGTCCGAAAGAGCTATGCCCTAAATGGCTCAATGAGTCGATATGCAAGATTCCACTGTTAAAATCTGAAGATAGATGGCTCAATAGAAGCGCCTTGACTGGATCTCAAATGGGTTGGAAGGAAACTGCAATCTGGATATGAATCTCGTGCAGCTCTCCAAACCCTCAAACTGACTTGCGCCCTCACTAGCTGAGCTGCGCACTCTACAATGGATACTCCTGAAAGTACGGTGAAATACCTAGATGGTATCTCCGATAGGCTAGGGTTTGTCTCTCAACACTGAAACCGATCAATGGTGGTGGTTTCCTCCAGAAATCCACAAAACAGTAAGGTCGACTCTCCTCCTCCGCTGGGAACTCTCAACATCAAATCATAACAATGAATAATGAGGAATTAGGTCAAATTCCTCCCTTTATACCTTTCCCAATCTAATTCATCATTAAACTCACTTAAGCTAGGCGCTTTTCCTCCTAAAGTGATTAATTAATTAATTGAGTCCCCCTTTAACACCTTTTCATTCTAATTCTTCGTTGACTTAGGCTTAAGTGACTTTTCCTAAGTATTTTGGCTTAATTCATTGTTTAGCCATCAATTCCTCCTTATTTCTCCATCTTGTTCCCTGTTTGTGTTTGACTATAGTCTACTGGAACATATAGACTACTAAGTTACTCCTTGTTGGCCTACTCTTGGGAACGGGACATCACAGTCCTCCCTTCCCGAGATTGCTTGTCCTCAAGCAACATCAATCCTGGGTGCTGTAAGATATGCTCTCCCTCCCATGTGGCATCCTCCACTGGAAGACCCCTCCATCTAACCAAGCACTCTCTGATGATCCTACTCCTCAATCTGCGCTCTCTCTTCTCTAGTACCTCCTCTGGCACTAGCTCCAACTGACCCTCCTCATCTAAGGGTGGCAACTCCTCTGAAATGCTAACCTATTGTCCAACAGCCTTTTTAAGGCAAGAGACGTGAAAGAAGTTATGAATCTTGCTACCTTCCGGTAGCACTAGCTCGTATGCCACCTCGCCTATCCTCCTGATGACTCTGTATGGCCCGTAGAACTTCGGCTTCAGCTTCTCTGCTCCGTTCCTCTTCAAGGAGGATTGTCGGTATGGCTGTAATCGCAGAAAAACCAAATCCCCTACCTCAAAACTGCGCTCAACTCTATGTCGGTCTGCATATATCTTCTGTTGATTCTGAGCCGACTGCAAGTTCTCCCTTACTGATTGAAGAATCCTCTGACTCTCGTCCACCCAATCCTTGGCCCCCGGGACCCTGCTGTCCCCAAACACAGTCTCTATAAAGGAGGGTGCATCGTATCCATACAATTCCCTGAACGGTGACATCCTGATAGACATATGGTAAGTTGTGTCGTAGCAATACTCACCCGTATGTAACCATCTCACCCAAGTGCGTTGTTGCCCCCCCACATAGTTCCTCAGATACCCTTCCACCCATTTGTTGACGATCTCTATCTACCCATCTGTCTGTGGGTGGTAGCTGGTACTCGTGGCTAGCTCTGTGCCTATCAATCTGAAAAGCTCCTGCCAAAATGCATTGATGAAGCGCCCATCCGTACCACTGACTATCTGCCTGGGTAACCCATGCAACCGAAATACCTCCTCGAAAAACAACTCTGCTACCTGTATGGCCTTGTAGTCTATGGGTATGGCGAAGAAATGTGCAAATTTGGTCAGTCCGTCGACCACCACAAATATACAGTCCTTGCCCTGCACTCTAGGGAGGCCTGTAATGAAATCCATGGAAATGCTCTCCCATTTCTTCTCTGGAATGGGTAAAGGTTGTAGTAGCCCTGTGGGGTGTGTCTGCTCGAACTTGTTCTGCTGACAAGTCGTGCACTCTCGTATGTGTCTCAGCACATCATCCTTAAGACCCTTCCATGAGAATCTCTCCCTAATCTGCCTATATGTTTTGAAGTACCCCTGATGCCCTGCTGTAGGCGAATCATGACATACCTTCAGAATTTTCCTCTTCAGGGTGGATTCTGGAACCAAGTAGATCCGGTCCTTGTAGAAAATGACATCATCAAGAACCCGGTATCTATCATCAATCCCTTGTCTGTCCATCACCTCACAAGCAAATTTGTTTTTGGAGTATTCCGCCAACAAATGAGCTTTCCAATCTGTACAAATGTCCATCATCGAACATCCTGTTGGCCTCCTGGACAAGGCATCTGCCACGATATTCCTTTTTCCCTTGACATACTCAATGTCAAAGTCAAAGGCTTGGATCTTTGAGACCCATTTCTGCTGCCTCTCATTGAGATCTTTCTGATCAAGGAAATACTTGAGACTGTTATGATCAGTCTTCAATACAAACCTGCTGCCAACCAGATATTGCCTGAATTTGGTTAAGGCATGCATGATCCCTAGCATCTCCTTGTTGTAAATAGGATAGAGTCTCTCCGACTCGTTGAGCTTTCTACTCTCAAACACAATGGGGTGGCCCCCCTGCATCAAGACTGCTCCAATCCCCACCCCTGATGCGTCGCACTCTAAGACAAACAGCTGCGAAAAGTCTGGAAGGGCTAGAACAGGGCATGTGCTCATAACCTCCTTCATTTTGTTGAATGTCTGTTGTGACTCCTCTGTCCAATGAAAAGCACCCTTCTTGGTCAAGTCTGTGAGTGGTGCTCCCAACTCTGAAAAACCCTTGATGAACCGCCTGTAGTAACTGCATAACCCAAAGAATCCTCTCAGCTCCGTGAGATTCTCGGGCATTGGCCAATCCACAATGGCCCTGATCTTTTCCTGGTGAACTTGTACTCCCTACCCACTGATGATATGCCCCAAGTACAGTAGTTCCCTCATGCCAAATTCACATTTGGATTCCTTGGCATATAAAGACTGTGCCTGCATAATATCCAAGACCTTCCCCAAATGTGCTAAATGCTCATCCCATGTCTTGTTGTAGATCAATATATCGTCGAAGAATACCAGAAGGTACTTCCTCAACTGTCCTCTAAAGATATGGTTCATGTAAGATTGGAAAGTGGTTGGTGCGTTGGTCAATCCAAACGGCATGACCAAGAAATCAAAGTGTCCAAAATGGCATCGAAACGCTGTCTTCTCAATGTCTTGCTCCCTGATGCTGATTTGATGGTATCCTGAGCATAGATCAATCTTAGTGAAGAAGACTGCCCCATGTAACTCATCCATCAGCTCATCTATGCGTGGAATGGGGTAACGATTCTTGATCGTTTTCTTGTTGAGTGCTCTGTAATCGATGCACATCTGTAATGTGCCATCCTTCTTCAGTACCAGGACGACTGAAGATGCAAAAGGACTCATGTTGAGCCTGATGTGCCCCATAGCGAGCAATTCTTTGATTGCTTTCTCAATTTCGTCCTTAAATTTCTTGGGGTGCCTATAGGGTGTTGTAATCACTAGTGTAGCCCCTGCCTCTAACTCAATCATGTGCTCAAAACCCCTGTCTGGCAGTATCCCTGGTGGTATCGGCCCTGTTATCCCCGACTTCTAGGGATAACTAGGAGATCATGTCTCGAGGCCCACAGGTCCTAGACATGGAGTACCGAGACCAGGATTGACCTGAGCATGGACCTGGAGGGCCCATCTTTCTTCTTCTTCATCAGACTTGTCCTGTCAGCAGCAGCAGCATCCATCACCTTCGGCTTGGACTTGTATCAGAGAAGACTCTTGCTCCATGAGGTAATTGGTCCAGGTATCATGGCCATGTTTAATCATTATAACTCTCAGATATATGCATCAGATTCCTTTCATTTCTGACGACTGCTTGGATCTTACACTAACCCACTTGACCATGGTTGGGGAGATTAACAGGATGCCCTAGCAAGCTTGTATCCATAGGTTTTGGTTAGCCACCAAGGGGGATTTTGAAGAGCCATCGTCCGCTCCCACCATATTATCATTTTACATCTTATCTCCCCTTTCATCTATCCCATTCCCCTAGTCCAAGCATTAGGATGACCTATTTGTGGGGTTACACTTTATCCTGTGGGAAGAAGGGGCTAAAGGCCCAGGGGGTAAAAGCAGCTGGTAAAAGATAAAAGCCATAGAAAATAAAACCTAGAGATGCCTCGCCCAGGGATCCTCGAGAAGGCAATAAAAAGCCTCTCGATAGGAAACAAGAGGGACCCGAAGAAAAATAACAAAAAAGACAAGACCTAGCCAAGAGGATGGGGGGTCTCATCACGAGCCAGCCCATTATGTTCATAGGTACCTAACAGTATGACATTGCCATTATCTGGTTACCACGCCAGGGTAGTGACCTTTGGTTGCATGGCCAAGGGAAAGGGGGTCTCATCACGAGCAATCCTTATCATTTCTGTGAAAGTACTCGTGGGTAACACTGTCAGCTCTAGTCACCACACCAAGGCAGTGTCCTCTAGTTAGACCTTGAAATAAAAAGAAAGAAAAAGCAATGAATAAAAGAAAGAATAAAGGCAATAAAGGGCTTGGAAAGAATTGCATCCATGACAGGTACAACTCGCCTCCTACAAAGGCACCCACGGATAATATCCACCCCTGGTTTTCACTGTGTCTGGGCATCCTTAGACCACACCACCTCGTATTACATGGCTTGGATGATATCCTTTGGGAACTTTCCTTTTCTTATGGATGCTGGCCCAATAGGTTACCTTGTCCTTTTCTTCAGCTTTGTATAGTAGGTCAGTGTAATGTCTTTGAGCTATTAGATGATATGCTAGGGGTCTTATGCATGCATTTGATAAAATTAATGATGAAATATGATTGACATTGCTATGATCCCGAGGACTAATGAGCCCATGGAGGGCGAAGTTTTTGATGTGCAAGACCATACCTGACGGACAAGTACTAGGTGGACCGGTACACATGGGGAGATGATCAGTTCGGACCTCCATGGGGTTGAAGAGCCCATCAGATGGTTGTTGGGACCTCATCAGGGGCAGAGAAAGGACAGTGATTGATCGAGCATTTGTACGAAGAAGAAGAAGGACGTTTTCATCCAGGACGCCTTGGCTGAGCCCAGCCCTAGGGGTTGACCCACTGCAGGTGGAACGTGTCCCTCTGTTGACCAGGACGTCCTCCAGAGATCCTTGATGTCACCTCTAGCATGTGGCAGCTTTACAGGGAAATTTGGCACGTGTGGCAGAGTTTGGAGGCCCAGAGAGGGCCAACGTTTGTCTTCTAGTGCTGAGATTTTCCCTAAAAAGGGCCAACGTCTCCCTCAGAGGGGCTAGACGTCCTGCTTACTGCTCATTTAGGGTTTTATTTAGCAGTTCAATGTAAAACAATATGATTTTTAGTAGTCAGCCTTGTCGGCTGTTTTAATGACCTAATTTTTAATTAAGGGTCATTGGATGATATAAATTGAGGATGTTTTCCCTCATTTTAACATAACACACTTCACTCACACAAGTCAGATCTGATTTTTGCGCCCTACTAGGGTAGATTTGTTGTCTAAAGTGAGGTGCACTTGCTCTTGGAAGGATATTTCTGGCATTTATGGCATTTCTCTCAAGGAAGGTTTACAACTAGGGTTTGTTTGTGCTTTTCTTCATGACATGTAAGTAAATTTTCTTGCAAAACTTCTTAAGTGAATGGTTGTAGGTATAATTTCTTGCATTTTCTTATTGTATTGCTGATTTAAAACCCTAGGTAACAAGCACACAAGTAGGTTATTGTTACATGTCCCCTTGTTGAGAAATATTTTTCAGCCATTGAAGAAAAGAGATAGAGCCTAGCCGTTGCTACACTTGTCTTCTTTCTTCTAAGCTAGCGTTGAAGTCTATAAGTTGAAAAGAGGAGACGTCCTAGGCCTAGATTGCCTACACCTAGGGTTTTCACCTTCTAGGGTTTGAAAGCCTTGTTATTGCAACACTTTCTCCCTTAGATTTATGCTTTAGGCTAGCCGTTTTGCCAAGCTGATTTAGAGAAGGAGGAAAGAGCACGAGGCCTTGCTTAAGCAACACCAGAGTGAGCTTCTTTCCCCTAGGGTTTTGATTCTAGGGCCCTGCCTTTGCAGCACCATAGAACCCTACCTTCTAGTCTCTGAGTTATCATCCTTCCGAGACCTTGTGCCCTTATCTTTTGACTCCATTTACCCTAAGGCACTGATTTGATCTCCAACGTTGAAGCTTTAATGTACAAAACTACCTTTAAAACTCTAAATTTTAAAACCCTAACTAACATTGCTAACCTAATTGAGGCTGATGTCATAGTTGAATATTTCATCTTGGCGCAACAAAACTGTGATATAAGCAATTAAATGATGATTTGAAGCTTTTATTGAGTAAATCATTGATTGGACACATTGTTGGCTTAGTCATCTTCGTAGATATTGATGAATTGATTATCCCTTATAGCTAATTGACAGAACGTTGACTTCATTCTATATCTATTGCTTTACAATTGCTTATTGAATAATATCAGATAGTCAAAGAAGTACTAACCCTTTGAGTTATAGCCTGCAAATATATATATTGTGTTGTTGTTGTCTTGTTCCGGGCAGGTGTTTTCAACAGGGCATACACTTCTTTTATTGGCTGATTAGCCGGACTGTCTGACATTGGTGGTAACCTGTGAGGAGGGAACTCTAAAACTTGACCTTGTATCTTCTGCCTCTTCAAACCCCAGGTTACCGGGGACGTCTCCCCTGGGCTAACCTCCCTAAACAGAAAGAACCTCCCCATCAAGGTGACATTGGGTGGGGAAGGTTCCTGTTGCGCCAGTTTATCCTCTATCCTTTAGCCTGTGACCTAAACTACAAATTGTGCGATAACAGGCCCAAATACTAGCTCATAATGTTCCAGAAGATCTCTGATCTGTGGATGGTACTGCTCCCTACCCTCTGAGTCCTTTCGCGTGGTGATCAAACACTCTGCTGCATAAGCCACATCACCATGAAGAAAAATCTGCTCCATCCTCTTTGTCGATATTGCTCGAGGTGCCCCCGTAGACATGCCTCTCAGCACAACTCTCGATCCACTAGCGTCTCTGAAGCTCATGGTCAATGTCTGATAGTTGAACCGAATCGACCCCAATGAATATAACCACTGTACCGTTAACACAACATTAGTATATGATAGGTCAACTACATAGAATGTGTCAGTCATGGTGTAGTTGCCTAGTTTGACCTCTAGGTCAGGGATCATGTCCAAGCATGTCATCGTCTATCCATCAGCCACTGCCACATGGAATCCCTCAAACTCCTCTGTGTGTAACCCCCTCCTGGCTACTAAGGATGCATCTATGAAGTTGTGGGTGGCCCCACCATCCACTAAAGCTATCATGCGTTGCCCTTGTACAAGGCCCTTGAGCCTAAGAGTGTTGTACCTGGGTACTCCTGAAAGGGTGGCTATGGTTCCCCCTTTCACCTCTCTACGAGGTTTTGCCTCCTCCTGGGGTTGTGCCCTTGCCAGTATTTGACGTTTCTTCGGCTGCTGCTCTAGCTCATGAGTGGTCTCAATCTCTGAATCACTGTCTGTCGGTGCCTGAATATCCTCATCCTCCTCCTCACTGCCTGATTCCACTTCAATATAGTGGATCTATCCCTTCCCCATGCATCTATGCCCGGGGACCCAAGGGTCTCTGCAGGAGAAGCAAAGCTTCTTCCTCATCAACTCCCGTCGCGTATCATCATCCAACTTGGGCTTGCCCTTCCATTCCCTTAGAATATTCTTATGATCCTTGTCTCTCTGTCGCACAAAGGGTTTGGTGAAGGGTTTAGTTTTTGGCACTGAATCCGCCAAATCTCTAGTGCGCCGGATGGCATCCTGCAAGGTATAATGCCGGTAGGCCTTCACCCATCCTCTCAAGGGTTCTGTGATCCCTTCTGTGAATAACATGACCAATCGGGGCTCAA
>JASDQU011508602.1:3674-18917 GCA_032191745.1 Picea mariana
CTTTTGTTCCTTTGAGATATCTGAAAATCCTCTTCACTTCTAATACATGTGATTCCTTTGGTGTTGCTTGAAATCATGTCACATGTCCAACTACCTTCATTACATCTGGTCTGGATGTTGTCACATATAGTAAGCTACCAATCATTGATCTGTATTGTCTCTAGTCTGTAGACTTTGAATCATCATCTTTGCTCAACTTGCAACTGGTTTGCATAGGAGTGGTAATTGGTTTGCAATCTTCCATTCCGAACCTCTTTAGCATTTCTCTAATATACTTAATTTGAGAAATAAAAATTCCTTGGTTTCTTTGACATATATGAAGAACCAAAAAGAACGATAGTCCTCCAAGTAATGACATGTCAAATTCATTGTGCATATCCTTTGCAAATTTTTGGCTTAACCCATCATTAGTACTTCCAAAACAATATCATCAACATAAATTTAAATTAATAAAATATTACCTTGAGTTACCTTGATGTAGAGGTTGTTGTATGTGCTTCCTTTCCATAGTTCGTAGGGAGTTTTGTCATTTTTGTTTATGAGCATTACTTTGTTTTGAATGTGAATTGATGTATGCACTGCATGCGTCCAAAAAATATTTGTCAATTTGGAATCCATTAGCATTGTTCGATCCATTTCCTATGTAATTATCATCCATTATGATAATTTTCCTTTGTCTCTGAACCACTCTCTAAACCAATCTACAAATCCATGCTCTTATCCACTATCATATATCTGTCCAAACCTGCTAAGTGTTCTTACGAATCCATCTCTATCCATACTGTCCAAGACTCTACTTGCGCAACTGTCCATAATGCTGACCCATTTATCACTATACTATCATGAAGTCTTGATTAATCTATCAAACTATACTTATGTTAAATGATTGCTCTGAATCTGTCTTCTCAAACTCTGCAAGCTACTCGAAGGATGGTTCTTTGGTCTATCACAGCTATCGCATAGACTCCCCCTATCTAATATTCATATTAATTGGGAGTCTCTAAGCTGAATGGCTTAGAACAATTCTTACTCTGATGTGTATTCATCATCATCTTCATTGGTATATTCATTATCTCTATGAGCTCTAACTTCTTTCTTTTTGTCTGTGGATTCATCTTTCACTACAATGCCTAAAATTACAATCTCTTGAACCTGCTCCTTATTTACATGTCCTTCCTTTCTTTCAGTTATTTTTCAAACCTTTATGTATCTGACATATTTCCTTTTCTATGTAGAATTTTCTTCTTCTCGTTTTATTGCCAATCTTGAGATCTCTGGTACCTAGTCATTGTTCACCTATTCTTCCTATTTTCTTATCCATACTTTCTTATATCTAATATCAGTATTCTCTTTCATGGAAGTATCGATCATGCTTCTACAATCACTGGCTATGTGTCCATAGTTATGATATTTGTAACACTCAATGTTACGTGCGACCACATAGGCACTTCTTTCTTTAACATTTCTTTTATAATCCCTGCAATCTACAACCTTATGTCCAAAGTTAGTACAATAAAAACAATTACCATAAAATAAATTTGCATACCTAGGAGTGAATGATCTTCTTTGTGGCGTAGTCCTTCTTAATTTTTGCCTTGACTGATCATGATCATGATTGAAGCTTCGTTGTGGCTTGAACATGGATGGTCTTCTCGAAGATGTATCTTCAATAGTTTTCTTAGATTCTGGTTGACCATGATTCCTTCCTTTGAGTAATTCTGCATAACTCTTTCTATTTTCTTCATTCTTATTTTCTAGCACCCTAGAGTGTGTCTCTTCACTCTCTATAACTGATGTAGATGTTTTTGTCTCTTCAACGTTTTTGTTGACCTTGACGATTTTACTTCTCAATGTGACAACTTCTTATTCAAGCTTCTCAACCTCTTCTTCTTTCTTCATTATCTGAGACTTCATGACTTCTTCTATTCTTTTCTCTTCTTCAAGATGAATTTTTAATGTGATTATTTCTTCTTCAAGTCATTTATCTTCTTGACCAAACTCTGCCTCAAGATGGTTTAGATCGTTAGTTCTTTCCTTAAGATGATCTGTCAATATATTCTATCTCATTTCTGCTTCTTCCTTTTGTGCTGCTATGTTGGTTTCCAAACACTACTTTTGATATTCAAGATTTTCTTCAATCTTTCTGGCTTCTTCTAGCTTAGTTCTTAAGTTCTTGATGACATGTTTGGCTTCTTCAAAAATGTGAACACTTTCCTTTTGTTTCATCAATTCTTTCTTGAGTGAATTGTTTTCTTCTCTTAGTTCATCTAAAGCACTAATCAATTCTTCTTCATAATTGTCTTCCTTTTCAATTAGTTTTTATGTCTCATTTCCTTGATGGCATTCTATTTCAAGATGTCCACGTTTTTCACAATTAAAACAAAACAACATACCTTTGGTGATTATATACTCTTCATCTTTTGAATCTACTTGACATGGTGAACTAATTCTTCTTGATTTGTATCTGCATCTTCTTTGACATTTTCTGAATCTGTGATGGGTGAAGAATATATGTCATGTAACTTATCCCAAATTTCTTTTGTTGATGAACATTTACCAACCTTTTCTCTTCTCAGATTAGGTAATCCCAGATGAAATCCATTGCTATTTTTTTATTCTTCCTCGATTCCTTCTTGGCTGCAGGCTTTGCCCTTTTTGAACTATCATATCTTGTAGCAACTGATAGCCAAATATAATGTCCCTATGCCTGTAAAAATACTTTCATCCTTATGCTCCACATCTCATACTTAAAACTATTCTACCCATTAAACATTGGTACTCCATTCTCATAATAATCCATGATCTCCTTCCAGTGGTTAAATTGTTTCCTAAAGGAACCTACTCGGATACCAATTGTTGGATTACTGAGAGGGGGGGTGAATCAGTAATAGAGAAATTTAATCCTTTTTAGCCATATAATCCAAGTGTTATATCAATGTATCATTATCATCCAATAATTGTAGAGTAAATAAGCAATGAACAAATAAACAATCATACACATACCAGTACACCAGTGTTTTACGTGGAAACCCAAAGTGAGAGAAAACCACGGAATTTTTTTTCTTATATGTCTTAAAGAATTAAATTCATTGGAAGCACCAAATTCCTTTGTTTTCCAGCTGCAACTGGAAGGAGGATCCAACCCCCTAGTTTCTCAGGCTACAACCTGAGGGAATCTCCAACTCACCAATTCTCTGGCTACAACCCCCTATGTTCTTCGGCTACAACTGGAAGGTGGCTGCAACCACCTGTCCTTGCCCCGTCCAACTGCCCTGAAGTATAAGTAGAATGATGGAACCATTGTCACACTATCATTGTGAGATATACTGTTGTAAACCTGTACCAATCAACCTGCACCAAATAACATGCACCAATAACCTAAACCATGCATCAACATGTACCTCAACCTGTAATCAACCTGTACCATAAAAAATTACATCAACCATGCACCAACTTGTACCAAACAATCTGTAATCAACATGTACCATAAACAAATGCATCAACCATGCACCAACATGTACTTCAACCTATACCATGAATAAGTGCATCAACCATGCACCAAACTTGTACAAATAACCTATCACAACAACCTGTCACAACAACTTGTCCAAACAACCTATCAAAACAACATGTCTCATCAATATTATCAACCAAATCAAATATACTCACCAAGACAACTCTCAAAGATGTGCATCAACCAAGCATAACACAACAACTCATAATCATCACCAACAACTGATAATAATACAAGTATGTTACATCATCCATAAACCATGTGTCAACAATACTACTAACAAGTGTCTCCAACCATGTACCAAGTATGTACCAATCATGTATCAACTACGCATCAACTATGACTCATCAAGATGTACCAACATCATCAACTATACACCTCATGTATGTGCCAACTCATCAACTACTTGTCTCAACCATGTACCCGACATGTACCTCAACCAAATGCCCTAATCAATTTCATCATCCAAATCTGATTTGTAACACTGTAATAGAACTGGTGTATATGATCACATACCTACAAACCTTCCTTAACTTTAACAACAAAAGACTAGCATTTTCATCAAACTTTTCCTTAGTCTCACATGACTATTTTTGGATTAGTCAACAACCCTATCTTGAAATAATCATAACTATGTACCTGTAATGAATAAAGATATGAAACTGATACACAATGTTCTTCAGTGTGTTTTATGAAATTCCTCCAAGTGTCACTACTTGAAACCTCTCAGAAAATGACTTATAGCAAAAATGGCATACCTTGTTGAATTATGGCTTATTCTAGAGAGTGACCTTGTAGAGTGTGCCCCACATGGAATATTTGTTGAATCGATCTGAAAATGTTACACAACATACTAAAGACTATACTCTAACCAACACATTTAGTCTTACTAAATTTGGATCTGTTATGAATACGTTATGATGTTTTTATCCAAAACACATGTTTTAGACTAGTTTCAAGACTAGCCACAAACCATATTTTCCACGGACTGTAACTCCAAAAATAAAACGACCCACAAGCTGATTTTTTTACCACGGATACTTGGATATGTTTCCTCAATCGAATATCAATTTCACAGTCTGAATCATTCTAGAAAAAAAGTTATTGTGAAAATGGTGAGATGACTTGTAAATAACATACCTTAGAAAGCATCATCAAAAGAATTTATCCTCCCTTGAGTTCCAGCCTTCTTTTTTTCACCTTCCTTCTGAAATTCGACTTAGATATCCTTTGGTTACCTCAAACACCTATAGATATTCAATATTCTCAAGTGTGATTAGAATATAGATATTCTCAATATTCAATATAGATATTCAAATGAAATGAATATAGATTATTAAAATATTCTTAACACAAAATAATAGAGATACAGTAAAATCGGTTTTCTATTCAAAAAGGAAATAAGCGGAAACTGTAAAATGCAGCGGAAAACAAGCTTGCTGGAATGGTGGTGGCTTATCTCAGAGAAGAAATGTGACCATTGCGCTCATTCGCAAGAAGATGATTAAAATGAGGCTATGAAGGCCTTTTTACAATAAAAAGGAATGTAAAAAACCCTAGACATTCAAAAACCTAACTCTAGGAGATGAAGCACCAAAAGTCATGTGGGCCACGTTTGGGTAAGTTAGTACATCAACTTCTCGGGGTCGTAACGTTTGCATACAATCTATGTTTTAGGTGCACGATAGCCCGTTGGAAAGGTATCGTCGAGAATATTCATTTTGGGGGCTCAATTAGAGCCTTTGACTATCATTGAGAAGATCGATCCCGAAAAACCTTCATTTAGGCCCTCAAAATGGCCCCGAAAGTTAAAAATTGCTAAAAATAGTAAATTGCCAGAAAATTGTTTTGAGGGAGTTCGAAAAGGTGGGTGGAAACCAATATCCACCTAGATAAATCTTTCCTCCTTAGCAAGCAATTTTCTCCATTTCATTGAGTTCCCCCATCACATGAGGAAATTTCTACTGAATTTGGCCCCAGGTGAGCCATTTTCCTTGGTGCAGGAGCTTCCCTGCTTTGACGACTCGATAAAGTTGGATCCTTTGCTGTCAAGTGCCCTTGATTTGTGTTTTCACAATCTGATCACTAGATGTATGTTGCATGTAGTCATGGTTGAGATATTTTGGTTTCAACTGCTCTGTTATCTCTAAGGTGTCCAATAATGGTGGGAAATATGGCCGAAGGAGAGCCACATTAAACACTAGGTGCAGGCCAAGGAAAGGGGGAATGTTGAGCTCAAAATCATTGTCACCCATAGCCTTGGTGATGGTGTACAGCCCATAACGAAGTGGGCAAAGCTTTTGATGGGGCTCGGTAATGCATTCTTTTTGCAAGTGCAACCAAACTTTGTCTCCCACCTGAAACTTATATGGCACCCGATGTTGATCATGGCAATGCTTGTACTTGGCATCAGACTTCTATAGAATATCTTGAACTTGTTGGCAGATGTGTTGGATCCTCTCAATGAACCAGGTGGATTTTTTAGCTTCTGGTGGAGGAGGGGACGAGTCGGCCGAGGTGGTCACCAAGGGTAGTGCAACATCCATGGGGCCCAATGGTTGGAATCCCAACCCCACCTAAAAGGGGTTGTGTCCAGTTGAGCTATGTAGGGCTCGGTTGTAGCTATGATGGACATAGGGAAGACTCTCATCCCATATGCGGGGGTGTTTTGAATTGTACATGCACGGCATATGTATGATCATCCAATTGACGACCTCAGTTTGGCCATCTGTTTGGGGGTTGAAGGCAATGGATTTGGTGAGCTTAGTATCCAACAGTGACGAGAGGCTTGACCAAGATGTGCTGAGGAACCAATTTTCATGGTCTGGGATAATGGTTTGTGGGATCCCAAAATGTACCCATACTGGTTCAAAGAAAATCTTGGTACTGGCTTCTACTTTGATGTTCTTCTTGCAAGCGGCTAGAATTTTCATCTTGGAAAAGAGATCAACAACCACAAAAACACAGTCATTTTCCCTCTTGGTGGACGAGAGGCTCGACATGTAGTCCATTGAGATGGATTCCCACGGCCTTTCAGGAGTAGGCAGAGGGGTGTACAGGCCCTATTTCTTAGTGGTTGGTTTGGCAATAGCGTAGGTGATGCATGACCTGATATACTTTCTGAAATCCTGTGGAAGTTTCATCCAATAGAAATGTTTCTGCAGCACTGCCACTATCTTTTAGATTCCAAAGTGTCATGCCACCCTACTATAGTGAGAGTCCCAAATCAGCTTCGTGCGCTCTCTTAATGGAACACAGATATGGCCTAGACAACACAACAACCCATCTTGAAGATGGAAATTAGCGACCACTAAGTTGGCGCCCAGCATTTGGTAGGTGGTGGAGAAGTCAGGGTCTATCTCGTAGAGGTGAGTCCATCAGAAGGTCTCATGGCCGCAAGAGTCTAGCACCATGGTGAGTATTGGGACTGGAGGTCGACCAAGGAAATCAACAACTCGGTTGGTACTTCATTTTTTATACTTGATGTTGAGGTGGAACTATTGTAAGTATCTGGACCACTTCTGATGGCGGTCATTCTACAATTTTCCTTGGGTCTGCATGAACTATAGTGGCTTGTGATCAATGTGGATGATTGTCTCCTTCCCAAGAATGTAATGTCTCCATTGGCAGCACACTTGCACAATGGATTATAGGCTTGGATAAAGTTAATAAAAATAAATATCTTGAGTGTTGGTTTTCCCAATAAAGGGTTTCTGGGGTAAATATTGGCTTTATGTTCTTGTTGGTCTTTCTATGTGCATGGATTTGTGTTTTCTTTAATATTTCTCTTTCCACATTTTAACATGTGGTATCATATCTTGGTAGGCCTGGACTCTCTAGCAAGTGTGGCATGGGAAATGGATTCACTATTTGGTTGTGGATATGAATAAATGCATCACAAGGATTGACCTGGAGCAGAAGCGGAAGCACATGGACTTAGAGTGGAGCACTAGTGGAAGCATCTAAATAAGTACTCAGTTAAGGAGTGTTTTCATTCACTATATTTGGAACAAGAAGGAATGTGGGAAAAGAAGAGAGTGGATTCTTTAAACATTATTTTCTCGACCGTAAAATTGTGATCATTTTTTGTGGAGTTGAATTTTATCACATGTAAATGGGCATATGGTTATAAGACCTATTTAGGCATGTGTACCCCTAGTTTAATGGTTCACCAATATAAAGTGTAGATGTATACTTAAGTGATAGGGGGTCATGTTGTGTTCCCAGAAACCCAGTAAATAAACTTTGAGTGGGTATTGATACGCAACCCTACTACCCACATATTTTTCTTTTCTTTGAGGATACCCACCTTCAAAATTCTCATTAGTATGGATGTGAGTGGTAAAACTTTTGTCAAAATACCCTGCATTCGCACTCGAAACTTACCTAATTCTAACATATGGGTGAGAGAAGTGAAATCCCTCATAAATTTATCGTGCACTCTCGCATACCCACACTCATGCATGCTTGCATTCCCGCAACCCACAAAACAACACTTCCGCATACCTTCATTTCCACAACCCACAAAATGCCACTCCCGCATCCCCACATTCTCGCAACCCACAAAATGAAACTCTCACATACTCACATTTTTCAACCCGCAAAATGGCACTCTTGCATGCTCGCATATCCACATCCCGCACTTCTACAACCTGCATTCTATATTTAGTTTCTCAGGAAGCTCATGTGGATGGATGACCTAATATCCTTCCTCCCACCATCATCCCTATTCCCGCACTCGCTTTCCACGTCATCCTCCCATTATTGTACATGAATGTCATGTAATCGTATGATCGTATGCCATGAATTATTCATTTTTTTTCCCTAAGGTAATCCTAGCATATCCCCTCATTTAATGAACAGTTGTGGCTAATTAATGAATATTAATTATCATAGAGTCCCCTTGATCATTGTGTATGCAAATGACAGCTACTATTTAATAAGAAACATGCACCAAGTGTACGAACAAGAAATTTGAACAATGAATTGGCCCCTAAGTTATGATTAATGGGTACCTATCCGGAAAAAAATCAAGGTTATGCATGTAATCTACCTAAGTGCATTGAAAGTGGAAAGAGATGGGGAAAAAGAGGAAGAAAGAACCTTTCTATGGAGACATTGTGAATTCACGAGCTTGCAATTGTAGGGATTTTCAGTGGTCCATAGCGTATAAGTGGTATTTTGAACTTCCTCAGGAAGACAAGCTCTAGAATAAATTTTATATGTCAGGAACATTAAAATTTGAATGTGTACTAGAGGCATTCAATTTCAGAAAACTAGTCATCTAGTGCACTAAGAGATTCTATTTGAAGCATCGACTCATTCAGGTTAAGGAAAGAAGAAGAAATCTCATCCCATTAACATAAAAAAAATTCATAAGGATTTTATGCCTCTCGACACTAGACAGAGTCTTGAAGCTCTTTGAAGCAGTTTCCTTTATCGATTCCCAAGGTGGTGGCATGAGTTTATTCAAACAATTTTTGGTCCAGCCCATATTCGAACCCACGAACATCAATGAAATCAACACATGGATGTTTGCCCAACCATTTAAAGAGTTTTTCTAAGTTATGCATGACTTGTTGGCCAATATTTAACAACATGCATCCCTAGGTATGTCCTATATGTCCTCTATTACTCAGTAAGGATAGGTGCCATTTTCTATTGAGCTCAATTAATTTTGAACGAAATCTCCCATCAATTGTCTACTTTCATTCAGACCAAGAGGTTCTATATGACCTCTTATTCAGTCCTAGATCTAGCCTATTGTAATACATTCGAGGGCATGCCCCCCAAAGGGAAATGTCAATTTTGAGCAAGACCCCATTCATTTTTGGTATCCCCCATTTTGGAAGCACAAGGCCCTTTTCATTTCTACCATATCCAGGATTCCTTTTTCAAGGAGTGCAAATCCATGTTCACCAGGACTAAGCCAGTCGGGGTCACACAAGTGGCCATGGATTTTCTGAAGGGGAAAGGGATTGTGTGTATTTGAGGAGAAGTTCACATACATAAGGATTTTTGGTTTCAAATGGAGACCGCTCCTTCTCCCCCGATTCATGTGTGATAGGTTTCTGGCATATGAGTTGTACAGACAATATAGGACATGGTCCTTGTTTTTTGGCAAGAAGAGAAAATGGCAATTTATTCCTATGTCATTCAAAATCCTCAAGATTACAATCAAAATTTCATCAAGCCTTACTGATGTGGAAGGTTTCTTCAATTCCTTCAATATGAAAGAAGAAAAATCCCTTAGCATTTCTGATCCCAAAGGTGTTTTCGCAACCCATATGCTATAAATCAGTTTTGCCTCAATTTTTAATAGGGTGCAAGAAGTTCTATCAGAAATATTGTCTTAGTGCCTTATCGGAGCCTTGGTAAATTATTTCCTTTTGAATGTTTGAATATTGTCTAACTAAGACAATATTTCCTTTTGAATGTTTGAATATTAAATACTTACTTGGACTAACAAAAATAATTTTACTTTCCAAATTTAATGGAATATATTAAATATTTACCAAAAAACTCAATGTTGAATAAGTCCTTATAATACAATTTTTCCAAATGTAATGAAATATGTGTTAAATTGTTCTAAGAATGATGCGATCGGTGTTATGGTAGGAGTGTTCTTCCTAATTCATCGCATCAGTTTTTAATTCGACATTTCAGACCAAACAAATATGGTCCATCATCAAGATAAGATAAGAAGAAAATATGATCAGTAACAAGATATTTATATGAAAAACAACCTAAATAGAGATGATGGTTGGCAGATTATTCAAAATTGGATCCCAACTTTGTCCACTATAATTGATTCTAGGTAATAAACTGGAAATATTTTTGTATTCCATTATATAATGAATCAGCTATGTACTAAAGATTAACCTATTTTTCATATAAAATATTTTCACTAGTCAAATTTTCTTCTTATCTTATCCAGATGATGCACCACATTTTTTTGTTCCAAAACTTCAAATTAAAAATTGATGCGATGAATCCATAAGAACACCCCTACAATGTGTTAAAATACCATTTGTAATATTCATTCAATATTAAACCTTTTTTTTTCGCATAAAACATGTATATATAAATAGGTGTGCCATATTTATAAAAACACACCCTGTATGATGTGCACAAATTTCAAGAGTACACTAACTATTGTTGGGTTAATATTTACTCGTTTATATAGTAGATAAGATAACCTTGATTAGTAATTCATGGGTTTCCCATTGGTGGTTTACGGGCCCATGGTATTTGATGTGATGAATCTTATTTAAAGGCTTGAGATACTCCATAATAAGAATCCTCAAGCGGCCTAGTGTTTGGTTGGCTTCGATAAGGTCAATAAAGATAAATATCTTGAGTGTTAGTTTTCCTAGTAAAGGGTTTCCAAGGTAAATATTGGCTTTATGTGTTTGTTGGTATTTCTATGTGAATGGATTTTGTGTTTTCTTTAATATTTCTCTCTCCACATTTTAACATGAAGTATCTGATATTGGTAGGCCTGGACTCTCTAGCAAGTGTGGCATGGGCAATGGATTTACTATTTGGTTGTGGATATGAATAAATGCATCACAGGGATTGACCTGGAGAATAGGTGGAAGCACATGGACTTAGAGTGGAGCATTGGTGGAAGCATCTAAATAAGTACTCGGTTAAGGAGTGTTTGCATTCACTATATTTGGAACAAAGAGGAATGCGGGAAAAGAAGCAGGTAGATACTTTAAACATTATTTTCTTGAACGTACAATTGTAATCATTTTTGTGGAGTTGAATTTTATCATATGTAAATGAGCATACAGTTGTAAGACCTATTTAGGCATGTGTACCCCTAGTTTAATGGTTCACCGATATAAAGTATAGATATTTTTGTAATAGGTGGTCATGTTGTATTCCCAGAAACCCAGTAAATGAACTTTTAGGGGGTGTTGATACACAACCCTACTACCCACATACTTTTTTTTTCTTTGAGGATCCCCACCTTCAAAATTCTCATTAGTATGGATGTAGGTGGTAACAATTTTTTCAAAATCCCCTGCATCCACACTCAAATCTTACCTAATTCTAACACGTGGAGGTGGGAGGCAAAATCCCTCATAAATTTCTCCTACACTCTTGCATGCCTGCATTCCCACAACCCACAAAATGAAACTTTCGTATACCTGCATTTCTGCAGCCCGCAAAATGGCACTCTTGCGTCCCCACATTCCCGTAACCCGCAAAATGAAACTCCCTCATACTCACATTTATGCAACCCATAAAATGGCACTTGTGCATTCTCGCATATCCGCATCCCACACTTTTACAACCCTCATTCTATTTTTAGTTTCTCAAGAATCTCATGTGGATGGATGACCCAATATCCTTCCTCCCACCATCATCCTTCTTCCCACATCCACTTTCCATGTCATCTTCCCACTATCGTACATGCATGTCATGTAATCATATAATCATACGCCATGAAGGATTCGTTTGGTTTTACCTAAGGTAATCCTAGCATATCCCCTCATTTAATGAACGACTGTGACTAATTAATGAAGATTAATTCTCACAGAGTCCCCTCGATCATTGTGTATGCAAATGACAGTTACTAATTAATAAGAGACATGCACAAATCATATGAAGAGTTAGTTTGAACAATGATTTGGCCCCTAACTTATGGTTAAGGGGTACCTATCGAGAAAAAAATCAAGGTTATGCACGTAATCTTCACACTTACCCAAGTGCATTGAAAGTGGAAAAAGATGGGGAAAAGG
Source organism: Picea mariana (assembly GCA_032191745.1). Lineage (NCBI taxonomy): Eukaryota > Viridiplantae > Streptophyta > Pinopsida > Pinales > Pinaceae > Picea > Picea mariana. Next base: position 15,942 of record JASDQU011508602.1, read on the forward strand.
AGAAAGAAAGAACCTTTCTATGGAGACACTGTGAATTCACTAGCTCATGATTGTAGTGATTTTAGTGGTCCATAGAATATAAGTGGTATTTTGAACTTCCTCGGGAAGACAATCTCCAAAAAAAAAATTGGACTTCGGGAATAGTAAAAGTCGGATGCGTACCAGAGGCATTTGATTTCAGAGAACTAGTCACCTAGTGCACTAAGAAATTTTATTCAAAACATTGACTCCTTCAAATTAAGAAAAGCAGAAGAAATCTCATCCCATTAACACCAAACACTTTCATAAGGATGTTATGCCTCCCAACACTAGACAGAGTCTTGAAGCTATTTGAAGCAGATATCTTTAGTGTAGTTAGTTGAAATCAAGTTGATAGCAGAAGAGTTAGCCTGAGAAGAACCGGCCATTTTTTAGGAAGATTCTATGACTCTTCATCATGCCAGCTATGACAAACAGTCTAAGAGGCTCCATATTGAGAGAGTTATAATGAAATATAAAAAGGTGACAGAGAAATGGAGCTCAGAAGTTGAAGTCAAGGGCTTGAAACCTTCAGGAGTCCTCAATTTTCATCAGGCTATGGATGAATCTCTAGCTCACTCAATAACAGAGTAGGAAATAGAGAATGATATATTGAAGAAGAGGGTAAAGGAACTCGAAGATGCCCTTATCCCAAAGTCATTATTTTCATAACTATTAGCTATGATAGTCCATGAGGAGCTCCCTAAGGAAACATCTTGATCGAGATACAAGGTTACTAAAGCTACAAATTTCTCATAGATGTTAGGAGATATGTAACTGAGAATACTGATAAAAGACTTGGCATTATGTGGGAGGCCTAGGAAATAGCTATCAAAGTTGGAGCCATAGCTAGAAGAATTAATTCTCTCAAAGAATATGTACAAGAGGATCTATGAAAGGATGAGAATTTCTATAAGAATTCAGTAAGCACATTGATGGCGAGAATATCAATTATGGATGATCTTACGAGACGAAAGTAGGACCTACCTTCTAAAATTGGGCTAAAGTAAATATAGGTTGGTTGGCTTGGGAGGATAGATACTCTATGATAGTTGAGCACCACATGTGATACTCTGATGGAAAATAAAAGTACATTATTCCTAAGATTTCTTGATGTTGTAAAGGAGTTGGAAGGTCCCCTACTAATAAAGGACTCATTGTTGTTAAATAAGGATTGGGTGGAAACAAAAATTGGTGTACTAAGGGTTGCATGGGGATTATAATTTGATGACTTAGCGATCTTTCCCAAAGAGGAAATTTGACAATGGCTGGTCAATTTTGTTAACAACAATGAAGATAAATTATCCATAGTGCACCAACACCATGGCATGTTGAAGAGCATTGAGGATGAGTTATTTGGAAACAAGGTAAAATAAGGCATCATCGTGGTGTCGTTATGTGAATATATTCAAGAGTGGTTGAACAATACGTTAAAGGAAATTGTTAACTCACCTTAGTATTGAAGCTCAAAGAAACAGATATGACGTTTCAGGTGTACATTGATCCCTCTTATATAAATAATTCAAAAGAAGAACCAGATGATCTCTCTTCTTTTATTTTGTGAGTGCATTCTTTTTTTGAAGCAATTCCTTTCATTGTTTTACTTTCCTAGTTTTCAAATCATCCATACTTGTCATTTGAATATTATTGTGTGCAATATTGATTTCTAATTGTCCTCTTTTTTGTGTTCCAGGTTATCTCTACTTGATATATGGTCCATGGGAGCCCCATCCCAACCCACTAGGGAGAATGAATTTTATAGTTTTGTTTAAATATCACGAATACCGTGTAGTGTCAAGTTGTTGCACACATTTCATTTGATATTGAAACACTCAATTTGTATTTATTTTTTAAATCCCATAGAGAGCTATCTTGGGACTCATAACTTTTGTGATTTCAAACTTATGTTTCAAGCATAAATTATAGAGAATGAGTTTTGTGTGCATCCCTATGATATGAATGTGTTTGAAATCATTTAAACTTTATGAAAGGACCATCTTTGCCACTCTTTGTTTGTTTGTTTTTCTTCAAATGCATTGTTGTGTCTTGGCATGTTATGGAAACAGATATGATACAATTTTAGGAATGGTACTCTCTCTCTATGATTTAAAAACTTTTTCTTTAAATATGTCATTTTCTTGTTCCACTCTCAGGAATCAGTGTGATGAATGATATAATAATTGTTTCTAAATCTGGGCATCATTATTATTTGAGCAAAAAATACCTTGTGAGGTTGTCTCTTATTCTTAAACAGAAATAGAGATCAACACCACCCATTTAAAAATGTAGAGGGTATTATTTAATTCTCATAGAAATACCTTGCGAGGTTGTCTCTTATTCTTAAACAGAAATAGAGATCAATAGGGGTAGGTGAATATTCCAAGTCAAGTTTAAAGGGGGTAATGTTGAGTTAATATTGACTCAGTCCTTGATACAACTATTGATGGGTTTACCATTGGTGGTTTACAGGCCCATGGTATTTGATGTGATAAAATCTATTTAAAGGCTTGAAGAACTCCATTGTAAGATGTTGTAACATCCTGCTCTATTGAACACACTTTAATTGACATATTCTTTGAGGACACTTGTGTGCAAGTGATCAGGTTATGGTACATTATGATTATGTTTCGATTATGGGTTATATATGATGACGATGATGTGTTGTGACTTATTGTTATATATATAGGAAGATGTTATTGATGAATTTTCCTGAGTGTGCAGGACACACGACAGGTTATGGATGTTGATGGCATCAATGGACATCCTTGGACACCGGATTGAGTCAGAGAGTGGATTGTATTTGTTTGAATATTTCATTTTACACATGTGTGACATATGATTGATTATAGTATGATTTATGTATATGGATTATTGACACTATTTTTGTCAATAGATGCAGGCTTGACAATGCTTGCTAATCTGCATCGGACTCTCTTAAGATCGGAAGAGAGTCCGATG
>JASDQU011508604.1:6511-22659 GCA_032191745.1 Picea mariana
GAGGTTATTGAGCCATTTTTATCCAATATTCGACCAACTTCTTTATATGGTTGATTCTTCTTTCCCTTAGTACCCGGATGTCATGCTCTTCAGCATCTCAGCCCTGTTGAACTACGTTGATGTAGTCGATCCTTTCCATGACATGGTGTGCTTTCTCATTCCACCTCTCCATATCCTTGCATGTCACCAATGCCATGAGGGTGTATTCTTGAAGCTCGGATATCCTTGCAATGAATAGGTGTCGCTCATCCGTAAATTTACTGTAGGCCTCCTGGAATTCACTTCTTAGGAACACTGCGACCTCTGTGGTGTCCTGGTAGTATTTTGCCAAATGGCGTAGATGTTCCAATTCCTTCAATGCAACTACTAGCTTCTCTTCATCCCTTTTTGTTCTATCCAGGGTGGCATCTATGATTTCCATTCATATGTTGATAAGCTCGGATGTCTTGGAAAGCTCCGTGTTCATCAAATTTTCATCTGTGGTGATGAGGATGGAGCGATATAGAGTAATACTCATTTTCTTGGTGTTTAGTTTCATGATAGATTTCCTTTTCCGGTCATAGGAGATGGCATGCATATCAACAACTTCATCCATGGGATTGGGGATTTGCTGATCTCCCTAGGTAAGCGTATTCCCAAGGCGTCTGATGGTGTATATCTGTTCTAGAATGGGTTCTTGAACCTCTTACATGTGTTCCGAAGGTCTGACCTCTGGTTTTTTGTCATCGGGAGGTTGAGTGCCAGTTTAAATTGGAGCATTAGGGATAGGCTTGGGGATTACTTGATAACCGAATATTGAGATGTTGATTTCTTGCTGTGGAAATTCTTCCTCTTGTTCCCCCCACCTTGGCTCGTCCGTCGGACTATCCATTTGGGTATCCGGTACATCGAGTACCTCAGTGTATAAGACACTTTCGACCTCCTGGTCATTCTATGGAAGGCCCTAAATTTGAGCATCGGGAGCTGGGGAATATGCCTTCTTGGGATCCTTTTTCTCTGTGATCTGCACAGGAGTCACCAGGGACACCTCTGAAATTTCCTCATCATCATAGATTGTTATCAATTTATGAATGGGATTTGTTGCACCTATTCTACCTGATGTTATTTCTATCTCTGGTTGAGATGAAATGTCCCCTGGTGATCCGGCCTGCGACATTGTAACTTTAGGGTTATCTAACTCAATGATTTCGTCAATTTGGATTATCTTAGGGCCACTTGGACCTGCCCGGATTTCATCTGGGTTGTCAAAAGGGGCCCTTGTCATTCCTACTAGGTCTGGGTCATCCTACAACTGATCAATCACTTGCCATGCCTGTTCTATCATGAGAAATCCCCTTTCCCGTGTATCTGTTGTCATAGGAAATCCCTTGTTCTGTGCCAGGGCCACCAGGGGAACCTTTGTTTCTTCTCCCACTCTAATTTCTTCGTTGTCTTTGATGGTCTCTTGAGCCTAATGTTCTATAGTTGTCTCCTATTCATCTAGGCTCATGGCCCTGAACCTGGTCATTTTTTCGTCGACCATCCTTTGTACCACCTCGTCCCAGTATTGGGAATTTTCTGTGAAGATTTCGTCTTCGAATTTCTCGTGTGTGTATGGCCAGTAAGACGACACTTGTGAAGCATGTTGCAAAATCGGGCCCTTTGGATTGTGCTTTCAGAATCGACCCATATGGAATATGAACTCGAGTTGGCTCAACTCTTCTTGTTTAGCTTGAGCTGTATCTTTTACCAAGTAGAACCCTACATGGAAACCATAGGGTATGAACACTCACTTCTTGTCCTTGACCAGGGTGGCATTGTAGCCTTGCAATATGGTTTGATAGCATATTTTTCCTACTACAAGCCGATCTGGGACATGATCTAGTAGGAGATGTTATGCTCTGGTGGCCTCGAACATCCTAATGTAGGTGTCGCGCTTGTCCAAGTACCAGTGGCCTACCTTGGAGATTGTTTTCTTAGCTGTGATGAAATCATCGTAGATGAGGGAGTAATAATTTTTACACCTATTCTCCCATAGCACAATGAAATAGACATGGACTGGGAGCTCTGCGACATGCCAGCTCAGATTCATGCCAACAAAGATGTTTCTGGCGGACATGACATCGAGAAAATATGAATCCATGTAGAAAGTTGGTGTCTCTCCTTCCTTCAACATTTGATCCTATTGTATACATATGATTAGTTGTTTATAAATTATTGCTCCCCAGTTGAAACTGCTCCTGAATATCCCCATTATGTAAGCCAAGGGCATCCATGCCTCTCAAAATATGGAGCAGTCCTTCTCTCCATATAATCAGCAGATAAGATCCATCAAATAGATGTATGGCTCACTTAAGTTGGTCGTTCCGTACCATCCAGTGCTTCGATTGGTGAACTTCTTGTCCTCCCTCCACCACGAGTCCATGACATGGTTGGTGTCGTGGAATTTGTATAACTTCACCACGAAGTCTGTGTTCAGCTGCTCCTCAAGATCTCTAAGCTTGTAGTATTTATGAACTTCCATTGGCAGGAACACTCCGACACCCCCCCCATTGTCATCGTTGATTAAAAATTTATGTGTGTCTGTGTGGTCGAGGAGCCACTTCAGGACTTCAATACAGGGAAAAACAGTGGTTCTTCTTGCCACCATATGTAGGTACGAACGTCAGATGTTCGGGAACACCTCGTTGTTGAACGCTCTTACATATGAATCACTGTGTGGGATATATTCTAGGTATTCCTCCTGGATGATATTGTTAAAGAGTTCTCCCCAATGTGGGAGTGCCATATTAGACCCTGTTCTTGCCTCTATATCTCCAAAGGTCGGAGGCTAAATGAAAACCTTCTTCATTGTTGTCTTAATGAACGATTCCAGCCTCGAAGTGTATTCTAATTGTTTTGCAACCCTTGGAGAGGAGAATTATCCCACCTCTGGTTCTTTCAGCTTCGGTGCCCTCGACGATCGTCTGGTGGTTAGATTTCTTGGCGACATTGTTCCTAGGACTAAAATAAACTTTCATATATTGTATAAAATAAAAACTGGAAAAACATATGAATTACAACCAACAAATTCACAGACTTGGATACATACCTCTGAAGCTTGTTAAAACCTAGTTATTTCGACAATCACAGGATCAATATAGCCTTTGAGTAGATGGTCTTGCTCCTTCAGATGCTCTAGAATTATCTTATGCATAGAATGATTTCATTTACAATGACTCAAGAGAATTTAAACAAGGAAGAACTTACTATGTCGCATCAGCCATTCAATTTGGGTGATGAGTGAAATTTTAACAAATCTGCCTTTGAATCTCTACAACTTAAATTCATTGTGGGTTGATGGCGGAGGCACGGGGGGCGATGTGGTCTATCGGTGATTTGAAATGAATTTTTTGATTAGTGCACAAGGTAGCAACTAATGCAGGATTTGGTATTAATTAGCTCTTTAAATGCTCAAACTATGATCGTATATAATGCTAAAATGTCCCATCGTGTCACTCTCTCAGTGGGTGGATCGAGGAACAAGGATGTGTTATGAACATTTTCATTGATGTCCTTTTGAAAAAATCTTCGATGCCGATCAATTTCACCGTACAATGATGCCTTTGTAAAAGCTGACTCGAAGGTGTGACTCAGACCCAGGGAACCAAGGATGACTCGGGGTAAAACTAGACCGTACGGTTCTCCAATATGGTAAAGACATGTGGCATTGAAGACCAGTGAACTAATTCGTGTTACTAATCAGATTCAAGACTTTCTTTAAGTTACTCATTCTAAAACAAACCTTAGTTTGTCGATGCTAAAAAGTATCCAGGGTCAACGATCAACGATAAACCTATCAAGTGCTTTCTTTGGATTAGTTCCCTCAAAAAAGTCCTGATGCCGAAAACACATAAGGGATTGGCGATCAGGAATGTCCTTTAGTGTGGTTAGAATGTTTGTTGTGATCTTTTTAGGTATTCCCTGATTCTCATAAGCGCATCGGGCATTGACTATCGGTTATATATTTTCTTTCTTTCTTAATGTCTATTCCCCTTGTCTTTTACCAATGCTGAAGGGGAATCAACTGTCGGAGATAAACTTATGCAAGACTTGTTGCAAAACAAAAACTTCCTTTTGTCGATGCCGAATCTAAGCGCGTCGCGTGAAGTGTTTCGATTGTCGATTCTTTATTCAAGTGTTAAGGCCTTTTAAGTCACGGGGTTTCATAAGTTAAAGCAAACCTGAATAGGTGATGAGAATCATGAGAATAAGAAAATAAAATAACATTTTATCGAGATGAAGTCGAATTAGACAGTGCAAAAGATTAAGTGGTACCCAAAAAACAAAAATTGAAGGAGGCTTTTTAGGGTGTGTTGAGTGCTCAACAAATGGTGACTTACTGGGAGAAAGAAAAATCTCTGTTCCTACCTCGGGCTCAGGTGAAAGTGACACAAAAGATGATTAATAACTTAACTAGTTTTTTGTCAGAGCTTATTTTATCCTTACATTTGAAATTCCCTAGTTGGTGCATTTGGGCCTGCTTGTGGGGTTTTCAACCTTTATTCTTCCTTCGTTTCCTATAACCCTGACTCACTTCCCCTTTGACAAAAGTATAGTAAAGCATTCACTGGCACTAGGCCCTTTAGTTACCCTTATTCACTTGCCACGGTGTTGATCCACTTCCAGTGAGAATCCATAGCCCCGATAGAGTCACCCCGATGTCACAAAACTTTCTCCGCTGCTAGCAAGCATCCATAGCCCCGACGGAGTTATCTGCATACCCTCTCCTACTGTGTGCTCATTTTTATATAGTTTATTTATTTTGGTAGAAGGCCTTGAGCGAGTGGGAGAGGAGGATGTATGTTATTTTCGAAATGATATGGTTAAGGTGAAACTTTGCTAGCTTTGTCTCTGAGGTACATGTATTCCTTTCCATCTTACCATCTTTCCCTTAAGGTTTTACCAGACCACCTTGCAGAAACTTCATCACTTTTCCAGGGTTGTTCATCGTTCGTCTGCGTAGCTTAGATAGAGAACCCCTTAAAACAACCACAAGTCCCATAGAGATTCTTGTGTTGTATGCGAGCGATGAGTTGGGAACAGAGTTTGTCATTTCATATAAATTGAGGTCTTAATATGGGATAGTTTTTTTCTAGGGTTTGATTGTTTCAACGAAATCAAGGGTGAATTTCCTCACAAAATTGATTTTCCCAAAGAATGATTGCATAACCTTTTTGTTGTGGGGTAATGGAAGCTAAGCTATAGTGAATGGCTGCTTGAGATATAATGTGGCCTAAAAACTTACCTTCCTCGACACCAAAAATAGTTTCTTAGGGTTTAAGGATATACCGTATTTCGTACACCTTTCAAAAATCTGGGTTAAATGTTGGATGTGATATTCTCTGTTCTTTGAATACATAGTCACATCATCCAAATAGACTACTACACATTTGTTGATTAGTCCTCGAAACACTACGTCCATGGCCCTCTAGAAGGTTTCCCCTGCATTGATTAACCCAAAGGGCATATGTTTATAAGTGAAGGTTCCCCACTTGGTTCGGAAGGTATTTTTCAAATGGTATTTCTCTGAAACTAAAACTTGGTTGTAACCTGAAAAACCATCCAGGAGGGAGAAAATATCAGAGCTCGACAGGATCTAGAAGAGTTGTTCCATTGGTGGGACTGGGTAGTTGTCATTTTTTGAAGCTCTATTGAGATTTCCGAAATATACACATAGGCATATCTTCCCATACTTTTTCCTCACAGGAACCAAATTTTCTACCCATGTCGAGTGTCTAACTTGGAAGATAATTTTGGCATCTAGTAGTTTCTTTAACTCCTGACACATGAGAGGTTCCAGGGATGGGTGGTACTTCTAGAGCTTGTGTTGGAAGGGTTTCACTTAAAGTTTTAATGAGATAGTGTGTTGAATGATACAGGTATCATAAGTTTTTAGATCTTGGTAGGACCAAGAAAAAACATCTTGATATTGTTTGAAAAGTTTGAGATAGGCTGTTCTTTCCTCTTTAGATACTGTCTTGCCAAGATTTATATTCTTGGGGTTTTCCGGGGTTCCTATATTTATAGTTTCATGCATGGGACATGAAATCCTTGTCTTTGTGTTGGTTGACCCTTTGAATCTTTCTCTTAAGTCAAAAATGTTTTATAAATTAGCTGCCCCTTTTGGTATTGTGTGAGACCTTGGTTTGTTAGTCGGTTGATCTGTATGAGGATTGATTTCTGCTAATTACTCCTGGAATACTTCATTGTCAATAGCCAAGTATTCAAAATTATCCTAATTGGTCAAAAAGTTTATGATCTGTTCATATCCTTTAAATACCTTCCAATAAGAAATATTGTTGTGCACCGACGGTTTGTAGAGAAGCTCCACAGTGAACCGAGAGGCTTCATAGTCTTCTAGAGGTGATAGTATTGAGGAAGCAGTGGCCAGAGAATCAACAAGGATGTTATTTTTTTAGGGGATCGCTGTAATGTTGAAGGCTTCAAATTGCTCTATTAGCCTGTGTACTTTCTGTTGGTAATTATTCAACTGTGGAGAGTTGCAATGTATAGTGTTCCTTACTTGTCTGACGATGATTTCAGAATCTACAAAAAACTTAAATTCTTTAACATTTAAGTCTATGTCTTTCTTTATCCCTTGTACCAGAGCTTCATACTCAACGTTGTTGTTTGTGCACTCGAATTCTAGTCTACAGGATATGGAATTTCATTTACCTTTTGGATCAATGAGGATTCACCCTTACACCGACCCTTCTTGTGATTTATATCCATCAAAGTATAAGGTCCAAATTGGTGAGAAAAAGTTGTCAGTTTCCCTTTTTATACCACTTTCCTCCTTTCCTCCTACTTGTTCCGAGATTTCTAATGCATGTTCTTCACATAAGAGGGTTTCCTTTGTCGATGTTGGAAAGTTTTATTGAAAAATCATTTCAGAGTTTTCAATAAGATGGACATCAAATGAGAGGGGGGAGAAATTCCCGAAATCAGAGTCACATGAATAATTGCCTAGCACGGGGAAATCTGTTGATGAGGGTTCATTGAGGGTTTCTAAGTTAGTGAGTATGTTTTAGATATCTTTCCCTATCGATCCTAATCATGTTCATGTTCCCCTTTAATAGTATCCAAAGGTGATCCCAGTCTATACTAAAGTATCCATTTAACTTCTTAGACCAATCTTGACTTAATAAAAATCCATAAGCTTCTGGGATATCTACTATAATGATGTCAATTACTTGCACAAATTTAGGGTGTGTCACTATTTTGATCATCACATATTTGAGCTCTCCCATAACCTTCACCTGGGTTCTATCCAGTTGTATAACATGTTTATCTCTTTTGAGAGGGACTGCACTTAATATTTTGCAAATAGACAATGGCATGACATTAGAAGATGCTCCCGAGTCAACCAAACAATTATGGAGGTTTATGTTGAAGACTTCAAATGTCAAAAGGAATGGCGGGGCAAAATATTTTCCCTTATAATCTTCAGAGAAAGTGTTTGAAGTTGGTTTATTCCTTAGATTCGTGGGAGTTAGATTTCTGCCTTGGTCAGTGCTTGTTGTAGGATTTTCTACTGATTTTTTGTAACAGAAAATTATTTTGCTGAGGTATTCTACATATGTCCATGACCAATATGTTTTCTTTCAACTTCTTTTAGTCTTCTACTATGTTTTAGTATATCTTGGGCGATTCTCGTGTATGGATGTTTATAGGGTTTCTTCGGGGAACAAACAATGATTTTGGGTGACTGAGAGCTGATTTTCCCTTCGAAGTTTGGGTAGTAGTAATATCGTTTGAGACAGGTTGACACCTACTTCGTGTTTTCATAGTCAATACCTTTGTGGGTGGTTCTTGAACCTCAAATAGGTCATCATAAGTCATTGGTAGTTCAGGTTCCCATATTAGCATGTCTATTTCTTTTGGTGGATCAACTTCTTCCTAATCAACAATATTCATAACTAAGATGCTTGATTGTTCAGTTAGGGAAACTTCATCTAGAAACCCGTTGGCCATAAAATTCATAACATGCACCCATTGTGGGAAGTATATTTTAGAATGTTTCTCTTAGTGATAGGTACAGAAAGATTCAGATGCTACATTTCCCAGATCGAGGTTCAAGTTGGTTAGGGGAGGTTCAATCACTTTAAATGATGGATTTATTTAAAAAAAATGTTTATAGGGCCTCTAGCCTTGGTTTCCTTCCCCTTCACTTCTTTTCATGTCTATGATTTTGTTTGACAACTTCTTGACCATGAGTTGTAGGTCTTCTATGTCTCCATTTCCTTTTTTAGGAACTTGTCCTATTTGTTTCCCTGGGGGTCTAGTCAACAATAGTCCTCTCCTGGGAGGAGGTTGAACTTCTTTTTTAACTAATGATACATGGCCTTCTTTACATATCTTCATTTGAAATTATATCGTTTTGGCTTCTTCAAAATTTTTATCTAAGGTTTTTTTGGCAACCCTCTTTACAAACATGGAAATAGAAGTTGGGAGAGCGTTAGCATATACTTCTATTTTCAATTCCTGAGTGGATTTAGCTTCGGGTTGGAATTTGTTTAATTTAGTGGTGAATATTTGATTGAAGTCTTTAACCTTCTCCTTTGAAATCATGGTGGCAGCGAACAAATCGGCCATCAAAGCTCCTGTAGTGATTTCTTCTACAAATTTATCTAGAAAATCCTTTTGAAACTTCATCCAACTAGTTATGGATCCTACAGGTAAGTTAAAATACCACATGGAGGTCAAATTATCGAAAGTGTAGGGGAAAATACTGCATACTACGTCTTGATGTTGGAAATTCACCAGTTTGATAGCTAGTATGAATTTATTGATATGGTCTTTAGGAAATCTTGAGGTTTCAGGGTCAAATTTAGTGAGTAACTTTTCTGGATGTCGAGGGAGGTTATGTACTCGCCCAAGGATGGCCAAAGCATCTTTGGCCAACCAAGGTTGATTATTTTGAGGTGGGTTTACCCTTTATTCATTATGATCATTGTTATATTCCATGTCTTTCGATCCCTGAATTGAGAGTTTTAAGTCAAACCCGTCCTTGTCAGAAAAATTGTCAGGCTGGAGAAATTGTTGGTTGGTGTTTCAGGGATTAGATTAAGAGGATGTTCAATTTTGATGAGGGTGAAATCTATCAGTTCTTCTACTGTGTCCACAAAATCCTAGTTGGGGGACTTGACCACTGGTCTTCTTATTTGTTTTCTTCGAGAAAGTAATAGAGCTAAGGGAAACGCACCGATCTATCAGGCGTAAGCTCTTGTGATTCTTTTGAATTGGTTCAATTCATCGTGAGGAAGAGAATAAGGTATCTCAGGGAATATATGTTCTTCCTATGGCTAGGGTGAGTTACTCATTTTAGGAGTACTCAGTGTGTGTGGGATGTCTTGGGAATGACTAGCCATGCTTGTGGGTTGTTTTGAATCTACAGACTGTGTGAAATATTTTGTAAAAAATGTTGTCAGCCATTCATTCTTCAGGCCCTCCTTCTAGTGCCAATTCTATTGAGGGGTCCTAAATCCCCTTAACTCAATAGTAGGAACCAAACCTGCCACCGAGGCCCAATTAGACTCTACAATGTTTAATAGTGGAACGATTCTCTAGATATTGCGATCTAACCAACTAATCGATGGGATTTATGTTTTCTTGTGAAATCTCCTCCTTCAGTTCAAATGTTTTTTTGTTTTTTATTTTCTCTTATAGGTGGGACCGATACAAGATAAAATCCAGTATAAACCAACTAGGTAACAAAGTGGGAAAACTTAAATACTGTAGAAGGCTGAGCTTGGGATAACCCTTTCACTCTAGCATGCAGACAATGGTTCTCTACCACAAGCCTAGTACTATTACATTAACCTGTTGGTGTTCCAATTATTGACTGAGATACATTTATCAGAAGAAAACATACATGCAATAAATGATGGCAATAAAAATAGTTTCCTTAACTCTAATCATCAATTACATATTAACACATCGATTTACTTTTCATAATTAAAGACAAGAACTATAAAAATATTGAATTAGATAACTCATCAACAGATTCATAAGTTCTTACTCATTACAACATCCATTCATGAGATATAAATCAAAAATAATTCTTCTTCAGATCCAATCACACACGATTTTGATAAAACACAAACTTTGTCTCTGGTCCTAAACATGACTTCTCAATTAAGGAAGCTCCGAAATAGTTCTTTACAAATCCAAAAATGAGGGTCTTTGCAATAATCATTGACCCTTGCTAACAGGTTGATCCTCTTATTTATAACATATTATGAACTAAAAATAACTATTAAAAGTGAAACTAAGTAAAACAAAAAGTTGTCGCATGGCGCTTTCATCTCTCAGACTTCTAAGAGTCATCAAATGATCTCACTTGAGTGGATGAATCTTCTCGTACTCCGACCATTTGATGAAGAGATCCTCACATGTATTATCATACAAAAATATATGTTGTTCCATTGGGGCCGAAAGGATCTCTCTTCTCTATTGCCTGTGCCTGATACTTGACTATTGTGGTACTTAACTGCTGCAAAATGGTTTGAGATTTGATCAGGTGTTCCATGAACTACTGCACTTGACTTGGCGCCATGTTTTCCACCCTTTCTATCTCCGCAGCCCATGATGAGTATTTTTTGGCATGTAATTTGACTATGTCACACAAGTCGAAAAAGTCATCGGGTGTGCCGAATTCAGGGATACTGATGTCTCTCATTGCCTGATTGATATTGGTCCAACTCTTTTCACACTCAACCCATTTCTCTTGGATTTATCGATGAGGTTATTGAGCCAATTTTACTCAATATTCTACCGACTTCTTTATGTGGTTGATGCTTCTTTCCCTTAGTACCCGGATGTATTGCTCTTCAGAATCTCGACCCTGTTGAACTACGTTGATGTAGTTGATTCTTTCCACGTCTTGGTGTGCTTTCTCATACCACCTCTCCATATCCTTTCATGTCACCAGCACCATGAGGGTGTCTTCTTAAAGATTGGATATCCTTGCAGTGAATAGGTGTCGCTCATCCGTAAATTTACTGTAGGCCTCCTAGAATTCACTTCTTAGGAACACCGCGACTTGTGTGGTGTCCTGGTAATATTTTGCTAAATGGCGTAGATGTTCCAATTCCTTCAGCACAATGATGGACTCCTCTTCATCCCTTTTCACTCTGTCCAGGGTGGCATCTGTGATTTCCATCCATGCGTCAATAAGCTCAGATGTCTTGGTATGCTCCGTGTTCATCAATGTTTCCTTTGTGGTGATGAGGATGGAGCGATATAGATTAATCCTCCTCTTCTTGGTGGTTATTTTCATGATAGCTTTCCTTTTTTGGTCATAGGAGATGGCATGTATATCAACAAATTTCTTCCACAGGTTCGGGGATTTGTTGATCTCCCCATATAAGCATATTCCCCAGGCTTTCAACGGTGTATATCTGTTCGAGAATGGGTTCTTGAACCTCTTCCATGTGTTTCAAAGGTCTGGACTCTAGTTGTTTCCTGTTAGGAGGTTGAGTGTTGGTTGAAATTGGAGCATCGGGGATAGGCTTGATGCTTACTTGATAGCCTACTGTTGAGATGTTGATTTCCTGCTGTGGAACTTCTTCCTCTTGTTCACCCGAACTTGGATCGTCCATCGGACTATCCATTTGGGTCTCTGGTACATTAAGTATCTCAGTGTCTAAGACACTTTTGACCTCTTGGTCATTCTGTGGAAGGCCCTAAATTTGAGCATCAGGATCTGGGGAAGATGCCTTCTCAGGCTCCTTTTCCTTTGGGATCTGCACATGAGTCACCAAGGACACCTCCGAAATTTCCTCATCATCATATATTGTTATCAAGTCATGGAGGGGGTTTGGTGCACCTATTCTACCTAGTGTTCTTGCTATCTCAAGCTGAGCTAAAACATCCCCTGGTGATCCAGCTTCAGGCGTTGTAACTTCATGGTTATCTAACCTGACATTTCATCAATTTGGATTAGCTCAAGGCCACTTGGACCTGCCCGGATTTCATCTGGGTTGTTGGCAGGGGACCTTGTCATTCCTACTAGGTCTGAGTTGTCATGTAGTTTTTCAATCACTCACTACACCTGTTCTATCATGAGCAATCCCCTTTCTCGTGCATATGGTGTCATAGGAAATCCCCTGTTCTGTGTCGGGGCCACTAGGGGAACCTCTGTTGCTTCTTCCACTCTCATTTCTTCCCTATCTCTGAGGGCCTCTTGATCCAAATGTTCTGTAGTCATTTCCTATTCATCTAGGCTCATGGCCTTGAACCAAGTCATTTTTGGGTCGGCCATCCTTTGTACCACCTCGTCCTAGTCTTGGGAATTTTTTGTGAAGACTTTGTCTTCGAATTTGTCATGGGCGTACGACCAGCAGGACGACACTTGTGAAGCATGTTGAAAAACCAGGCCCTTTGGATCGTTCTTTCAGAATCAACCCGTCTGGAATCTGAACTCAAGTTGGCTCATCCCTTCTTATTTGGCTTGAGTTGTATCTTTTACCAAGTAGAACCCTACATGGAAACCATAGGGTATGAACGTCTACTTCTTTTCCTTTACCAGGGTGGCGTTGTAGCCTTGAAAAATGGTTTGATAGCATATTTTTACTACTACAAGCTGGTTTGGGACATGATATGGTAGGAGATGTGGTGTTTCGGTGGCCCCGAACACCCTTATGTAGGTGTCGTGCCCGTCCAAGTACCAATGTCCTACCTTGGAGATCATTTTCTTGGCCGCAGTCGATAGTATTGGGCATTCCTTCTTAAAAAGAATAAAATAAATTTGTGCGATCAATTCATCGCAGATGAGGGAGTAAGAATTTTTATACATGTTCTACCATAACATGTTGAAATAGATGTGGACCAGGAGCTCTACGAAATTCCATCTAAGATTCATGTCGGTGAATATGTTTCTGGTGCACATGACATAGAGAAAATATGAATCCATGTAGAAAGCTTGTGTCTCTCTTTCCTTTAACGTCTGATCCTGTTGCATACAGATGCTCAGCTGTTTAGAAATTATCGCTCCCCGGTTGAAACCAATCCCAGAGATTGCCACTATGTAAGCCAAGGGCATCCATGCCTCTGAAAATATGGAGCATTCCTTCTCTCCATATAATTGACAGATGAGAGCCATCAAATAGATGTATGGCTCCCTTAAGTTGGTCGTCCTGTACCAACTAGTGCTTCGGTTGGTGAAGTTCTTGTCCTCCCTCCACCATGAGGCCATCACCCTGCCGGTGTCATGGCATTCGTAGAACTTAACCACAAAGTCTGTGTTCATCCACTCCTCAGGATCTCTAAGTTTGTAGTTTTTCTAAACTTCCACCATCAGGAACACTCTGACACAGCCCCCATTGTCATCGTTGATTAAACAGTTTTGTGTGTCTGTGTGGTTGATGAGCCACTTCAGGACTTCAATACAGGGAAAAAGAGGGGTTCTTCTTGCCACCATATGTAGGTATGACCACTGGATGTTCAAGAACACCTCATCATCGAGCGCTCTTACATATGGATCACTACGTGGGATATATTCTGGGTATTCCTCCTGGATGATCTTGTTAAAGAGTTCTCCCCAATGTGGGAGTGCCATCTTGGACCATGTGCTTTCCTCTGTATCTCCAAAGGATGGAGGCTGAATGAAAACCTTCTTTGTTGTTGTCTTAATGAATGATTATGGCCTTGGAGTGTATTCTAATTGTTTTGCGGCCCCTGGAGAGGAGCCTTCGCCCACCTCTGGTTCTTTTAGCTTTGGTGCCCTCGACGATCACCTGGTGGTTGTCTTTCTTGGTGGCATTATTGCTGCAACTAAAATAAAATTTCAGAGACTGTATAAAACAAAAACCGGAAAAACATATGAATTACAACCAGCAAATTCACAGACTCAGATACATACCTCTGAAGCTTGTTAAAACCTAGTTATTTCAACAATCACAAGAATGATACAGCCTTTGAGTAGCTTGTCTTTCTCCTTTGAATGCTCCAAAATTATCTTATGCACATAATGATTTCATTTACAATGGCTCAAGAGAATTTAAACAAGGAAGAACTTATTGTGTCGCATCAACCATTCAATTTGGGCGATGAGCGAAATTTTAACAAATCTCTCACCGAATCTTTACAATTTAAATTCATTGTGGGTTGATGGCAGAGGCGTGAGGGGTGATGTGGTCTATTGGTGATTTTAAATAACTATTTTGATTGGCACATGAGGTAGCAACTAATGCGGGGTTTGGTATTAATTAGATCCTTAAATTCTCAAAATCCGATCGTATCGAATGCTAAAATGTCCCATCATGTCTCTCTCTCACTGGGTGGATCAGGGATCAGGGATGTGTTATGAATGTTTTCAGTGATTTCCTTCTGAAAAAAGCTCTGATGTCGATGAATTTCACCATACAATGTTGCCGTGGAAAAAGATGAATTAGAGGTGTGACTCAGACCCAGGGAACCAAGGATGACTTGGGGTAAAACTATACTGTACAGTTCTCCAATCTGGTAAAGACACATGGCGTTGAAGACCGATGAACTAATTCATGTGTACTAATCAGAGTCGAGACTTTCCTTAAGTTACTCGTTCTAAAACACACCTTAGCTTTCCGATGCCAAAAAGTATCCATGGTTGGCGATCAACGATAAACCTATAAAGTGTTTTCTTCAGATTAGCTCCCTCAAAAAAGTCTCGATGCTGAAAACGCATTGGTGATCGGCGATCAAGAATGCCCTTAAGCACAGTCAGAATGTTTGTTGCTATCCTTTTAGGTTTTCCCTGATTCCAATAAGTGCGTTAGGAATCGAATATTGGTGATATATTTTCTTTCTTTGTTAATGTCTATTCCCCTCCTATTTTATCGATGCCGAAGGGGAATCGACTATCAACGATAACCTTATGCAAGACTTGTCCCAAAATAAAAAATTCCTTTTGTCGATGTCGAATCTGAGCGCGTCGAGTGAAGTGTTTCGACTATAGATTCTTTATTGAGGTGTTAAGTCATTTTAATTCATGGGGTTTCATGAGAATAGGCGATGATATTCATGAGAATAAGTAAATATTTTTTTTTTTCTCGAGATGAAGTTGAATCAGACAGTGCAAAAGATCAAGTGGTACCCAGAAAATAAAAATTGACAGAGGCTTTTTAGGGTGTGTTGAGTGCTCAACACAAAACTTGATGATTCCATGCTCTAACACTGAACCTGCCATTCGTATCCCTTGCATCCTGTTATGATGAAATGTCAACAATCCTTAGGCTAGGGTGACACATAATTACATTCTGGTCGATGACTTGGCACAATCCCCTGCAGCCATGTCGGTATTGGAGGTCCTCCAAACCTTTACAACTCAACGGAAATCCTTTCTTTCCACCTTGGGGGCAGTGGACCCAACTAATACTAGACTCATCACATTTGATCTATATTGTGGGGAACCTTGTCTCCTTGCTTTGGTAGCTTTCCAGATACCAGTCAAGATTTGAAACATCATGGTTCAATGATGTATCATTGATGAAGGTGCATCCACATGCATCATGTCTAAAAATGTATGGAAAAAACTTGGCTCCCCTGATCTAGTACCATCCGCCATCACTTTGAGATCTTATTATGTTCTACGATCCTCCCCTAAAGGTGTTAGTAATAATTCTAGTCATGGGTTCGAGAAGCTTTCGGCCCTGCTAGTCGCACAAATGCTCAAGCGCAGCTCAGAGAGTTTCTGTTTTGTTTTTCCAAGTAGCGGGTCAAGCGAGTGGACAAAGTTTTGATATTGGCAGCCGTGATCCATCCACGAAGCAGATCAACAGTCATCGGGATCTCGGGGTTGTCAATTCACCCGACATTTAGCAGTAAAGGGGTCCTTTCTATTGGGAGGATAATTATAAGCCGTCTAATCCAGGGGCACGTGTCGCAAGGACTGGCCATCTCGATGTTTCACCCATCGTGACTTCAACACACAAAGGGCAGCCTTATTATTTCGCGAGACGCGAAGTGCCAGGAGCATCGAGAAAATCGGGCCCACAGAAATGCCGAAAGGATCAGAGCCGTTCTTCAGAGGAGACACGTGGCGATAGATCCCACAGAGTCGAGGATCGGGGAATTGAAGTTCCCGTGCACATAGCAGCAGGAATCGCGATATGCCGATGCGCGATTTCCCGACAGAGCTGAGGACA
>JASDQU011508606.1:0-14941 GCA_032191745.1 Picea mariana
AGATTTACTGAGCATGGTATATTTATGGTCATTACAACTTACTTTGACATGAATCAACCTATCTTTGTGATCAATTATTTTTCCTATCCTCTTTTCTTCTATGAGTTAAGTTGTATCCATTTTTTGTTTATTATTTAATTCTTCTTTTACTATTTGTAGTGTATCCTCCTCTTATTGTTATTTTATACCAAAAATTATTAAGTTCAAGTCTCTTTTATTACACTCATGGTCCTATTAAAATCTTATTGATTTCCTCTTTGATGGGTTTGATATCCAATTTGTTTTCCAGATTACTGAGGGTCAAATTGTTGGTTATTTTTTCTTCTAGCTCTTTAATCCTATCTCTCAAGTTGTGATTTTCTTCAAGATCTCCTTCTTGGGTTGATTGTTTATATTTTTCCATTTCTTGAATCATGTCCTTAATTGTCGGTAATTCACTCTTGACCCCTAAGAATATATCATCTATTTGACTTTGAGTGGTATCCTTAAAGAGTCTAATTTGTTTTATGGAGCATTGCCTCTACCTCTATTTGGATTTTTACGTCTCCATCTTCACTTGTTTTTTCTAATGATTCTAAATCTGTTTGGGTTTTGACATATCTCTAATCTCTCCTTTTTTCTAATGATTCCATATAATCATAAAGGATCTCTAGAGTGATTTTGGGGGGCCTCCCACTGATAGGATGATTTTTTTGAGTAATTGGTGGAGTGATCATATATAAAAAGTAACATTATTATTTTGAATTGACTTTAAAAATGGAAAATAATTTTATTAATTGATAGTAATGATATTAATTATTATCTCTCAAATCAACTTTTACTTACTAAACTTAAAATAAATAAATACATAAATAAATAAATAAAATATATTTAAATCTAATTAATATATTTTAAATTAAAATAGAGTCAAAGTAAGACTCATGTGATCCCGTCGCATGTGGAAACCCCCGATTCCCTGCACTTGGGCAGTTTTTCTCTCGACCGACCTAGAAACCTCGAATTTCCCCACACGCTTGGGCAATGAATTCGCTCTCGATCAGCCCAAAAAACCTCAAGTTTCCAATGCTTACACTTGGGGTAGGTTTCCAGGCGCTCATTTGCTTAAATAAGCTAGAACCAATTTAAGAGAGCATTTTGAATGACACAAATATAATTTTAGAAACAAAATGTCTCAAGATTTTAATATTTTAATTTAAGATATGTTTCTATAAATATTTAATTAATTAATAGAATCTTTTTCTTCAAAACGACAGATATGATGTTAGAAATAAAATATCTCAAGATTTTAATATTTTAATTTAAGATATGTTTTTAGAAATATTAAATTAATTAATTGAATCTTTTGCTTCTTTTGTTTTTTATTATATTAAATAAAATTTAATAATCTATTTTGGGATATATTAAAATAAATTTAAGAATTATAAAATATTTGTTTATTTGTTTACTATTGTATAAAATAACAACATTGCAATAGGTCTATTTCAACATTTTAATAGATCCATGGCATAAAATAACATTGCAGTAAGTTTATTGGAACATTTTAATATTTTAATAGATCTATTTTATGATATATTGAAATATCTTTTAGAATTATAAAATTTTTATTTATTTATTTCATACTACATAAATAATATTTTAATAGATTATGATTTTTTTCAATTTAGATATGATTAGAGTATGGTAATTTATCTTTAATTTTGATTAAATCGATTAGATTGTGTTAATCTATCAAATTACTTTTTTTTCTTTAACGTTGATTCTAAGTTGATTAAGTTATGTTAATCTAAGTAATGTTCTTTTCATTAATTTTGATATAATTCAAATTAATCTATGAAAAAGTTATTAACATATTCAAATTTCCAAACCTACAAACTTTGCTAAAGTTCCACATTTATGGCAATAATTTTTTAAACATTGTTGAATACTCATGTAAAACTAAACATAAAATAAATTTACAATTCTCCACAAAAGATAGATTATGCAAAAACATAATGTACGGGACAATACAAGTTTTTAAACATTTTTCAATAATCCATAAAACTAGACACAAAATGAATTTACTACTTAATAAATTTTGTCTCCCCAAAAAACATAATTATGCAAAAATACAATAACAACAAAATACAACAAAATGGAAAATAGTCAATAAAACATGACTAAATCTTTCTTGAAAAAATAAATCATTTTTAATTTTAGTACCATCATAGACCATAAATTTCCCTTTCACCATCATAAACAAACCATTTAGAAAAATATGTAAAATGATCTACATACCAAAACATTTTTTCAGTAAACCATTTAGAATCTTCCCTCTTTCTGATGTGGGATATATTTTGGTCTCATATAATCAAATGCTAGATTTCAAAATTGCTTGTATCATGATCTAAACATAAATAAGTATGAATGTATCTAGCATATTTTTAAATCTAGAAAATTTAGTTCGTGCTCATAATCTAAACTTAATTAAAAGTGTATCTGGCATATTTTTAAATCTAGAAAAGCTAGTACATGCTTCGTAAGTAACCAGTGAAGAGTTTGACAATATAGCCAAAGAAGTAAGGTAAGGTTGAACCTTCCCCATTATTTCCCCAAAGATATACCATTTTAGAATATGATAAACTTATATAGGACTTCTATATTTCAAAATGATTGATCGAACAGTTGAAAAGTTATATGGACACTCGTTGAGTAACCCTTCTATGAATAGAAAAGGCTTAATTAAAAGTTTAATAAAAAAAAACTTCAATTCTTCTACAAGTACATATTTCAACTACTGAGTAAATCCTTGAAAAGTTGTAAGTCAATTTGCAAGAAACAATTGTGAGGACAATACAAGATATTACATGTATTTGTGTCTAGAAGTCATAGTTATATATTAGAAAAACAATTCATGTGGAGAAATGTGTATCTATCATGCTTATATTTTTCAACTAAGGCATATATTAAACTAAAGCATCAAACAATTCTAGATTGATGTGAAAGAAACAATACTAACTTGATCTATTAAATTTATTTTTTTCTAAATCCTAAGTACATATTCTAAACCATTGATGTAAAGGAAGGGGACTCAAAAAGTTATATTGTGCACATGCATCGTTCAAAAGAGAAAAAATTAGAAGAGAAGTTATGCATCATGTGTAATCTATAATATAAGTATTTTTTTTTTTAAGTTGAAAAAAATAAGCATGTTCAATAGAAATAATCTTGAACACATTGATATATTAAAATCTCAGCATAAAAACAAACTAAAACTCACAAATGTGCAATGTACATACATTTAAGCATCATCATGAGTGGATGCATTCTTCTAAGGTATGGATGCATCCTCCCCAAGAATAATATTCGAGATTATCTTCTCCACATCCTCTTCTCCATGTTTCCCTCTAACACATTTGAAATTGGTACATATCCATAAAGGAAAGTACTTAAATAATCAATATTTCTAAAAAACAAATCATTCAAATTGAAATTAAACGATTAACACATGAAATCATAGTTTTAAATTTTGAAACATGCAATACCTATGATGTTCCCACCTCGATATCATCAACAACACAAAATGATGGAATTCCCAAAGTGGGTTGGGACATGGTCTTACCCACCAGACCTTGAGATTTGATAAATTATATATTATAAGACTTTTTTTTTTTAATTAATAATTTAAATGACATTACAATTTTCTTATAACTAAATTTATTTTCAACATGAAATTATCCCTTCAAAATCTCACCCTCTTCATACTCTCTGAATGAGAATTATGTAACATCCCTCTGTTATGCCTAAGAAAAAGTGAATCAAAGCACAATAGGTAAAAAAATAAAAATAAATAAAGCATGAGGAAAATGACGTCTACACTTAAATTAAAATGAAACATAATAAAAAAAATCATATATGAATGCATTAAAATAGACACCTCATTGAAACAATAGCAACACAAGGCCAACACATCATTATAAATCACTGTGACACATAAAAATAAATAGTGTTGGTTCTTAGCACATCATAATCATCTTGAATGATTTATAAACAATGATCAAACAGATAATGAATATTAAAATGACTACCTACCCATCCTATCCTGGAAGGTTAGGACCTCCAAGACACATAAACAACGCTCAACCCCAGCATCCAATTTATTTTTACCATATAAGGTCTCAGGGATGGCGACTTTTCTAATGAACAAGGAGGTGTCTGCAACCCACTAACACAATCAAGTCCAAAACCAACAATGCTAATCAACAACATCAACAATAATAAAGGGCGCAATAATGTTCAAATAAACAATCACATGTCACATAAATTACAAAGCACAAGAGAAATTAATCACTAGATCAATCATGCAACGACATAAATTAAGGTGCAATGTATTCAAGTTTATATATTTTCAAGGCGCAAAAAAAACATCTACTGTACTCCAAGGTGCGTGAATAATCCAGTACTGAAGTCAACCATAAGAAACATTATTCCAAGGTGTGTGTGTGATCTAAGTATTGAATTAAACATAAATCAACATCATTACCATGCACACAATTAATCTAAGGACTTAGGAAATCATATATAAACATTGTTACAAAGAAGACGAGTAATTCCAAAAGTGTAAACATTTATGTGTCATCAAGGTCCATTGAGAAACACAAACTAACTACTAACAATTATGCTAATCACATTATCATTCAAGTCAATAATTATCCATGGAGGAATATGATTATCAACTAAATTTTGAGGCGCAAAAAGTAATATAATCTATTAACTTTAGGGCACATGAGAATAATTAAAAGCATGAGAATAATTACAAGCAATCACCCATCAAATTTACTTAAGTTGCACGAGTAAATTAATTACCAAATTAATCACGCATCTCCATGATTTCAAGGTGCCATAGGATCCACCAATTTATCTTCAAAAGAAACCTTAAGTAATTCATTTGTCTTATCTTAAGTGTGATATATTTAGATTAAGTAGAATATATCTAACTACACCTTATATTTCCATCACCTCTCCATACATCACTATATTTATGTACCATTATAAAATTCACTCTTTCAAGTATCATTATAATTAAACATAAAATATTACCATTTGTAAAAATAAACACATTGAATACATAATTGTGACACATTCTATGGTAACTTAAATAACTCAAATAACATGAAATTAAATTGACATTTTGGGTTGGAATCTATCGAAATCTTAAATTGCAAATTGAATTTAAGTGTAATAAAAATATTGATGAGTGCTAAATTCATATGTATATTGAAACAATAATTTCATAATCCAGATTAAAATTTTAACAAAAATATTAAACCCCATTTCTAAAATCATCAAAATTAAAAGGATTAAAATATACAAGATCGACATTTTCTTCATAGATGATAGTGTAGCCCCCGCTCCCCCACTTAGGAGGGACTAAATTTATTCTAGACAAGAGAACGGGTCATAATTAATGCAAACACTGTACATTGTACCAGGACAAGTTGTGCCAAATATTCAGAGAGTTTCACTTCCAATTGCATGATAACAAAATCGGCAGGGACAAGAAAATGTATACTCATCTATGAGGAGGAAGAAAGAATGTCTAGTTGACCCATCATTTAAATCTATCGACAAATACCAAGAGCAATGAAAAAAAACAAGTGTCTAAGGAATCCCACAATGGATAATCAAATGAAATCTAATCCTAAATTTACAAACACGGAGTAGGGAAATGCTGAGTAAAAAGAGTAAATTCGCCAAGATAAAAACAAAAAATGCAAAGAGTAAGATTAGTAAAAACATAGAGAGAAGTTGAGGAAAGTTCATTGAGTATAACCATTATCAAAGATTAAAATCACTGAGGGAAGCATGTGAATTCAAATATTGTAAACTCCAAGTTAGGTGCAAACATCAAGCTGAGAGTAAAACCGTTGAAGAAGGTAAAATCATCAAGGAAAAGTAAAATTGTTGAGGAAAGTAAAATCACTGAGGAAAGAAAAATCGTTGAGGAAGGTAAGTTGAGTGTAAAATTCAAGATGAGAGAAAAATCATTGATGAATATCATTCACATTGAGTAATATTAAAGGTTGTGTGATCATTTCCACACAAAGTTAAGGAAAAATTCTTTGTAAAGATCCATGGAAGAGTTAAATAAAAAGTGTGGTGTAAATGTTCCATCACATTTCATTAAGGGTATAATAAAAACACAAAGGTTTGTATGGGAAAACATAGAGTTTAGAAACCCTTCAAACATGTTGAGGGTATCAAGGGTAAGAACATCGGGCATCATATGAAAAAAATCATTGAGGAAAACAAATAACAAATTTTGAGTGCACCATGCAAAAGTAGAGAATAAGGACAAGTAAAATGTGTTGGGTAACAAACAAATCGCAGATAACTAAGGTTTAAACTCACTTATAAGACATACCAACAATAGATCTAGAAAGGACAAATTGCATGGATGGGCGAATTCATTTTTGGGAATAGAGACAATTCTAGATAAAATTTTCCAAAGTAAGATCATATAGATATAAAGAAGGAATCACAAGGACATTAGAGGTAAGATCACAGGGACAAAGCATTGGGTTAATAAGTAGCAAATCGTCGAGTAGAAAGAGGTAAAATGAAAAAAACAATTTGATGAGGTTATACAATCCACTAAAAAGAATTGCAGAGGGTACATCGGTAATGGAAATGTTGAAGGGAGAAGTACATATGACAGAATCATTTTTAATCTAAATACATCATACAAAAAATTCCTTGACATAAATATTCTAGATACATCTCACAGAAAAATAAATGCCGCAACCAAATCTCATTCAACAAAGTTTAAAACTTTTACATAATAAATCTTAATACAATATAATACTTATGAAAATACTGTATCCAACGACGAGAGGTCGAAGATGTTCTCCTGCACATACTCTCTATCTAGATCCCTTCTTTCTAACCATGAAGAGTTCACCGGTGTCTCCTAGCCAATGTTAGGAGTACTCTTCTTCCCCCTTACCCCCCAAGCCGCAAAGGGGCCATGCACAAACATAAATGTAAAACACTAGCTCCCAACTCACCTCACAAGGTCGAGCTATCACTGTCTTTCTCGAGTTGGGTATCCCAACTCTCACAATAAAAATCATTCAAAGAAATTCCAACAACATAACTAATATCATACCAGTCATCCCACATTCCTCCTCTCAACCATTTCCTTTATACAATTTTTCTTAGTGACAAGTTTTCATCCACATTTAATTCATCTTTTTTTTAATAATTTAATTAGGAATTATTTCCCCCATACACTTGCCACTTGTTCCATTAGTTGCACTAATAAATTCACCATTTAATTCAATTAAATGTCAATTTCCTTAACCCATCCTAAAAACGCTCTTAAAATTACTCCTAGATGTCCCTTTATTCCCTCTATTTCCCCTTTTAATGACCGACATCTTTCTAAAACTTTGTTGTGTTTAATTTATGAAAGTTCTTTAACTAGACTAGACTGGATGTCTTTCTATGCTTCCAAATTATTTGTTACCTTTATTTCCTTTCTTATCTTAGTTTCCAATTTAGTATTCTTTTGTACATATTTATATAATTAAATCTTTAGATATACATTTTTTTTACTCCTTCAATTCCTAACTTGATTTTTCTTCATCCCCCACCATTTATTATAAACTAATTTTTTGTCTTCTTACCCACTTTAGATTCATGCTCAAATTTTTAAACTAGGTTTAGAATTTTTAAGGAGATTTTATAATTAATAAACATTACCCATTCAATAATTATTTTAAGTCCGAAAATGTGAGGAAAAAATATTGTTTTCTAGGCACCTAGGTTCATTGACTCATCTTTGTTAAAAATCGTGATGTGTCCTTCAAGACACACTCTATGCTTCAAGGGTGCCACTCACCTTTATTCATTTTTTATTTATGCATCGTTCCCTTCAAGATGCAGTATGTGCTCCAATGATGCCACTTGCCTTTGACTAGTTTTGGTAGTTGTCCAACCCATGGAGCCAATACTCAATCAGGAAACCTTGTGAGAGACTAAGGGCCTCGAAGGAATAAGGACCATGCCTTATTGTGCACCCCTTAGAATATTCGTGAGAGACTATCTCAGTCTTCCCTCGTGGCATCATGGATTGCTTAAACTAGGTAATTGTTAACCTACAATTCGAGCCATGATGCGAGTGATAGTAGGTTGTGGCAGGGTTTCTTCCATAGCTCTCCCTCATATATGGTTGTTGTTCATGGCACCTTTACTCCTTATGTGAGTCTGATTAGAAAGAATACGTTAGCCTGCATCCATCAACCAAACACTGTCAACGATCCATAAAAACATCATACTATACCCGATCATATGTCACATATGCATAGATAGAAATACCCAAACCATATACAATCCACTCCCTGACTCGATCTAGACTCCAAAGAGGTCTATTGATGCCATCAGAATCCTCATCCTGTCAAGTGTCCTTCACACTTAGGGGAAACTCTTCAATAGCAAGATCTGTCAAAACATAGATATCAAATAACATAACATCATAATCATCAACATCATCATACGAATCAATAAGTGAACTAACAACCATATACTAAAACCGGATCACTTGCACGCAAGTGTCCTCAAGGAATAAGTAAAATTATGTGTGCACAAGAGTGGGATGTTACATACACCCCCTCTTGTTTTAAACTTCATCTCAAAGTTTCACAGTATATGTGCAGTAAATAAAGTATTTGACAAGATCTAAATGTCTAACTATTAAACAAAAATGGAAACTTCTAGCACATATCATATGCGTCCTCTCAGGTAGCCGAGTGTGGACTATAATTGTCCCACTGGACCTTGATGTAATTGATTGTTTAACGTCGTAGCTATCAAATGTGATGGCCAAAAATTTAGATTGGCTCTATCATGAGATCACTCCCATCCAGCACCTGCAAGGAACTCATGTCAATAACATGTGTAGTATCACTAACATAATGTCTCAAAACAAATACATGAAAAACATCATGCATACTCCTCAAAGAATCAGGAAAGGCTAGTTGATGGGACACATGCCCTTTCTTTCCCACAATTTCAAAGGGTCCCACAAACGTAGGATATAGTTTAGCACCCTTTACAAACTTGATCAAAATCTTATGTGGTTTCACCCACAAGAAAACTTGATCACCAACTTCATAACTATGGTCAACATGATGCGCATCATCATAACTCTTATGTCGGTATTGCGCTTCTTTAATATTGAATCTTATCATTTGCATTTTTTCTTCCATTTCTTGGATCTCTTTTGGTCCTATCAAGACCCTATCCTCAAGTTGATCCCATCTCAAAGGAATCTCACATGGTCACCCGTAAAGAAACTTGAAAGGTGTCATATTTATGGTGCTTTGATAATTGTTGTTGTATGCAAACTATACTAATGGAAAGAACTATTCCCAATGATTTTGTTGGTCCATAACATACATACACAACATATCTTCCAAGATTTGGTTCATTCTTTCTATATTTTCGTCTCTCTCTCGGTGATACATTGTACTAAATTTAATTTGGGTTCCCAAGGCATGTTGGAAACTAGTCTAAAATCATCCTATAAACACTGATACTCGATAAGATATGATCCTCTTAGGAACACCATGCAATCTCACAATATCACTGATAAAAACACTAGCTATGCCTGGCATCTGATATGTTGTATGCACAGGGATAAAATGTGTACCCATCATCAGAGTGTCAACTACCATGAAAATTGAGTCGTGCCTCCTTTTCGTGAGCTGCAATCCCACAATAAAGTCCATCGAAATAACCTCCTATTTCAATTCTGGAATATCATGTGGTTGTACCAGACGTCTATGTTCATCTTTCACTTACTGAAATTCTAGACATCTCGCCACGTAGTTGACTATGTTCACCTTCAATCCTTTCTAGAAGAATAATGGTTTAAGGTATTCCCTCATCTTCATGACTCTTGGATTAGCCATGTATACTATCCTATGAGCTTTCTTTAAGATCAAACTTCTCAACTTTTCGTTAGGCGATACATAAATCTGATTATTATACCTCATTAATTCGTCATTTTCCATGGTAAATCCCTCAAATCTTGGTACCAACATGGTGTCTTGTCTGATATTTTCCTTAACCTCTCTATACTAGTCATCGTCACACTATATAGTTAGAATATTTTCACAAATATTATTCTAGAGTAGTATCACAGAAAATATTCATGGTCTTTGACTCAACGCATCTACGACTCTGTTAATTGTTCCTTTTATGTAGGTAACCTCAAATTCATACTCAATAAGTAGTTCTGACCAATGCTTTTGTCGTGTGTTCAAGTCACATTGCATAAAAATGTGTTGCAAACTAGAGTGGTCTGTTTTCTGTTTGAATTTCCTTCCAATCAGGTAGTGTCTCCACACTCTCAGGGCATACAGAATGGCCAAAAACTCCAAATCGTGTGTCACATAGTTTTCCTCATGATTTCTTAATTTCCTAGAGATCTAAGTAATCACTCGATCATCTTGCATCAAGACTCTTCCTAATCCTTCCTTGGATATGTTTGTGCATACTAATAAGTCCTCATATGTGTTAGGGACTTTTATTATCAACATTGTTGTCAACAACTCTATGAGCCTTCAAAATGCTTCTGTGCATTTCTCTGTCCATACAAAATTCTTGTTTTTCTTCCACAATTCTGTAATCAGATTTACTGTCTTCGAAAAACCTTCGACAAACCATCGATAACATCTAGTTGAACCCATGAAGCTACATACTTCTAGTATGTTTTTTTTTGCATGCCATTCCATAAAATCCTCTACCTTCATTGGATACACAATGATTCCTTCACCGAATATAACACTCCCTAAATAATGAATCCTCAATTCATAGAAAGATCATTTCGACAATTTTCTATATATTTTGTTCTCTTGCAAAAACTGTAGTGCCAAGCGCAAATGTTCGTAATGTTCTTCTGTCATCTGAGAATATATCAAAAAATCACCAATGAATACTTGAAAAAACTCATCCAAGTGTTTGTGGAACACCCCATTCATCAAGCTCATGAATACCCCTGGGGCGTTTTTCAATCTAAATGGTAAAATAGTAAACTCATAATTCCCAAACCTCGTCTTGAATGCGGTCTTAGGAATTTATTCCTCCTTGATCCATAACTGGTGATATCCTAATCTCCGATCGATCTTCGAAAATGTCGTCATGTCCTTCATTTGATCAAAAAAGTCATCTCTTATTGGAAACAAATATTCGTTCTTGATCATTTCCTTATTCAATTGACGATAGTCAATGCAGAGTCTCCACGACCCATCCTTCTTTCGTATGAAAATAAAAGGTGCACCCCAAGGTGACACAATTGGACGTATAATACCTATGTCTAGCAACTACTTCAGTTGCATTTTCAAATTTTGTAACTGAGGGGTCGACATCCGATAAGGCGTTCTTTCTATTGATTGAGTTCCAGGATTTAAGTATATGGTAAATTCCAATTTCCTTTCGGGAAGCAAGCCTAGTAACTCTTTTGGGAATACATCCACAAACTCTCGTACTACCGAAAATTTTTCTAGTGCTTCTTCCATGCCCTTTTCGTTCATCTCTAAGATTACATATATCTTGCATCCCTTATGCATGATCCTCTATAGTTGTAGGGAGAAAATGAACCTTAGGCAAACTCCTTGGTTTCTTCCCACAATCACTTGTCTCTGTCCCTCATCATCGATCAAACTCAACCATTTTGACTTATAGTTGAGTATCACATCATGCGTTTCCAACCATTCCATACCGATTAAGATGTCACAATATCGTAAGATAGTGATGTACAAGTTTTCTTTTGTTACAAAATCTCCCAGGTTGAGGCTACAGTCCGTAGCCTTTCCTCCAACCTTCTGCTTATCTCTTGAGTCCATTTACATGTAGCTAAAATCATTTTGTTCGACTACCTTTATCTTAAATTGTTTTAGCACTACACCATAAATAAACCTTGTTGTAGCACTTGGAACTATACAAGTACTAAAGGTCTAGTCGGTGATAGCACCTGATGTCTCGATCATAGTAGACATGTGGTCGACCTGGCAGTTATTCACCACTACATGAATCTGGTGGGCCTTTCCCAAATCTCCTACTGTATTATGCCTAGATGACCCGACTTCTTTATCGCTCTCAACTGGATAGTCATGTTGGTAGTGTGGCTCTCCACATGTCCAACAATCAGTCTTTGGTCCAGTACTCATGGTCCCTGAAGTAGAAGATGATTGCCCATCAACTTGAAACCCTTATCTATTTTTCTAAATAGACTTGAACTCTTGTTTTTGTGGATGACATTGTTACTTGTGTAGTGGTACTATGTAGGGAGTTCATTTATGAGGTGTTGGATCCTGTGGTTTCACGAACGTGGATCCTCTCATAGTTCCTCGATACCCTGATGGATGTCTATTTGGTGTCTGATATTGTTGTTCACCATATGTCGCCTATCCCATCGGCCTCGCAGGATTCTTTCTCTAACCTCCACTGATTAACTCTTCCTCAACTATGATGGCCTTATAGACAACATCGTGCAACATATTATGTATTAGTATCCTTAATTTTGCATGAATGTTGATGTTAAGGCCGAACACAAGATTATTTACCTTGATCTTCTCGGTGTTCATATGTGGAGCATACCTAAGCAACTTCATGAAACGAGCCTCATACTTGAGCACCATATGACTTCCCTGTCGTAAGGTGTTGAACTCATTGAGATGGCGCTCAATTAATTCCTTAGATAAATACCTCCTTCAGAACCACTACTCGAATAGTTCCCATGACATGTCTTTGAAAACCATATTTAGTTGTGGAAGGAGTGTCTTCCACCATATAAAAATTCTCTCGTTCAGCTGAAATACCACCATGTGGAACTTCATGTTATAAGTGTAGTCACGAAGTGCGAAGCACATCGCCATGTTCTCCAACCATACCTTAGTGGTTGCACCATCTGTGGCACCCAAGAACTCAGGAAACATGACCTTCTCAAGTTTTCTATGAATGCTACTTGTACCAGTTGGGGCACGTTGTAGATCCTATTGGGGTACAGGTGCTCTAGCATCATCTATATTCAGATGGTTAATCAAGGCATTTGAACTTCTTTGAAAGGACCTCATCAACCCAACCAAATCCCCCACAACAATCTGCTCCTGTCCAATGACTTGTTCTTCTCCTTGGGGGTTAGACACCTCTAGCATGGATGCTACTAGAGGCATCGTGCCTCCTCCCCTAGCACCACATCGCCTGCCTCTATGGCATCCTCTAACCATGATTACGTGTACGTATACAATTCAATTTAATTAGCGATAAATTATTAATCAAGTGTTTACTACAGTGGAAGACGTAATGATCCCAAGTCGCGGGGTTGAACCCATTCTCATACCATATGTAACAACCCTTCGTTACGCCTAAGAAAAAGATAATCAAACCACAATAGGTAAAAAATAA
This sequence comes from Picea mariana, assembly GCA_032191745.1. Taxonomy (NCBI): domain Eukaryota; kingdom Viridiplantae; phylum Streptophyta; class Pinopsida; order Pinales; family Pinaceae; genus Picea; species Picea mariana. The sequence goes on from JASDQU011508606.1 coordinate 13,447, forward strand.
TAATTTTAAAGCATGAGGGAAATGAATCAATGACATCATATATAAATGCATTACAAGAGACACATGATTGAAACAATAACAACACAAGGACAATGCATCATTAAAAATCACAACGACACATAAACATAAATAGTGTCACCTCTTAGCACATAATAATCATCCTGGACAATTTATAAAAAATGATCAACTAGATAATGAATATTAAAATGACTACTTGCCCATCCTATCCGACAAGGTTAGGACCTCCAAGACACATAAACAATGCTCAATCCTAGGATCCAATTTATTTTGACCATTTAAGGTCTCAGGGCTGGTGACTGCTATGAGGAACAAGGAGGTTTCTACAACCCACTAACAATCAAGTCCAAAACCAACTATGCTAATCAACAACATCAACGATAATCAAGAACACAATATTGTTCAAATAAACAATCACACCTCACATAAATTCGGAGGCACAAGAGAAATTAATTACGAAATCAATAATGCAACGAAATAAGTTAAGGTGCAATGTATTCAAATTTATCTATTTTCAAGGTGCAAAATAAAACATCTACTTTACTGCAAGGTGCACGAATAATACAATACTGAATTCAACCATAACAAACATTATTCCAAGGTGTGCGCATGATATAATACTAAATTAAATATAAATCAACATTGTAACAACCCCATAGTTACGAATACAAGCGAATCATAAAGAGATTTTTTTTTTTCTATAGGATGACAACAACGATTATAGCTAAACAACACATCTGACGACAAGCACCATGCCCACAGCACATACAACATACAACAATGGCTCCACACACTCACACGAGAGCAACTGGGAGAAACATACGTAAAAAAATCAAAGAGAAACAAATACCCCCCTACACAACATGACCATGCCTACCAACTAAGGTACAACATCCCCATCCCAACACAACTCCCAGTATTTGGGACCTCTATGGTGTGCAACCTAATGCGTGAAGGTGTTACAACGCACATGCTAACAACATCTACAATGATCAACAACACTCACATGGGAAGCACAGACTCCAGCCAAGATATCATTCACCTCTATCCAATAGGGTGCACCATGATCCCCTCATTAGGAATCCTGTCATCCCCAGGCAACAGGTGCAGCAATACCTTTGGTGCAACATGACCTATCTGAACCAAGGACTCAAGATAATTCTGATGCGCTAGAAGTTGAATACCAATAAGAATACTACACCCATACCCTAAGCAACAGGTCTAAAATATGCAAGAATATGACAACAAAGTAAAAGTGAAAGCTAATACACGACTTCGTCAACAACCCAACCCATTAATCAAGTCTAAATTGGTCAATATTTATGATCTAAATTAGCATTAATTACAGATCTAATTTAACTAGTCTAAATTACAACTAGTCAATAAAAATAATCGCTAACTTTACCAAGAAATTTTTTCTATCAAGGTAATGTATACTGCAAAGGGAGAATGCAAGCCAGATGTGAGAGAAGCACGG
>JASDQU011508607.1:4515-16236 GCA_032191745.1 Picea mariana
TGTTTACAATACAATATACATATAGGAGCCAACGACATCCAAAACCCTAACCCAATGACCTGGATTAGTCCAAAACCCTAATTCCTTAACCGAAAATAGAAAACCATCCACAAAAACCATGTGCCGAAAAACCACCTAAATACATGACATGTTTCCCGAGGTAAGTGTCACGTTTCCTGAGGCAGAAAATAACACATACAACGGGGAAGTGTAAGAGACTCCATCCTCATGGAAACTTAAACCTCCTCCATTCACATGCACACTTTCTTATCCATTCAAAATTGGAATTAACTCATGGATTCACCATTCTCTCATGGCCACATGCTATTAAAGTTCAAAAATATGTTCTCATGCTTAAAATGAGATACAAACTCGTAAATGACCAAAATATAGTCGTGGGACAGTAAATTTTGGACTTAAGAAGAGAGATGGGTGGTTGTAGATGAGCATGGAGGTTGGATTATTTAGGAAACTGCTCCTCTTGTAAATTTCTTTTGAGTCATTGGGTGCCTTAAAGCGAAGGATAATTCTAATAGGTTATTTGAGAAGGTAAACAATAAGATGGGTTTTTTCTACCTACATTGAGAACACAAGAGGGGAGAATACTCTTAAAGGATTGTTGAGAAAAGAAGAGAGATGTCTTCCTTGTGTTGCATGGGCACTGGATGAGAATGTCATTATTGTTTAATGGTTGGATGATTGCCTAGAGTGTTCAATTGTGAACAATTTGGCTAAGTCCAAGAGCGATTGAGATGGGTGAGTGATAGAAGAAGTATCTCACAAGTTTCCTTCACCTTGGTGGAATAGTATCCCATCTTAGGGTTTTCATCTGCTATTGATGCCTATAGGGTGGAAATTTCTCATACATATCTAGTTTCTTGGACCATCTTGGTGAAAATATAAGTGTTCCATCTCGGCTCTTTATCTTTGTTCATAAATCTGCAATTTGGGCATGTATTATGTTTATAAATTAATTTAGAAACGAAATCCCTAATTAAAATAAACTTAGGCATGCTTGTCTCCACTACATTATTCACTTGTTTGCATTTGTGAGTTTGAATGGATTTTGGACAATTTGAATTGGATTCTATGTTGAGTATCTTGAACTTGGGTCACATCCTTACTTTGTGGGTTAGCACAATGAATATATTAAGTTCTCCTAAGCAATTTTAGAGAAAACCAAGCCCTTTTCTTTAGAGATTAGGGTGTTCTTATGAATTATCTCTATGACCTTTATTTTCAAAGTTCAAGGCATTGCTTCAAAAGAGGCCTAATGTCCTTTACTTTCAAATTTCAAGGTGATACCTCAAAAGAGGCCCAATGGCCTTTCCTTCTTTATGAGGTGTTATTTAGAAGAGGCTTCATGGGCTCCTTGAAAGTCACTAGATGGGATTCTTCCAAATCATCCCAATGGCCTACCTCAAAATCAACCCAATGAATGATTTTTGAAAGTGGACCAACTATATAAATTTCAAAAGGTCTTGTTGATTGATGTTTTGTATGGGCCTGATAATCAATCTTTTGAAAGGGCCCAATGGATGAATATTTGAACTATCCAGATGGGTTGATATTTGAAAATGACCTGATAGGCCTTATTCAAGCCTTGTCTTAAAATAATGTAATATGCCTTGTTCAAGGATTATTTCAAAAAGACCCAATAGGCCTTGTTTTGGACCCATTGGGGTAAATATTGGTGGGGAACCCAACATAATTTTCTTTGAATATGGTCGATGGAGGTTATTTCACAATGGCCGACGAGCCTTTCTTTGAAATGGATTGATGTATGATCCTTCAAAGGTGCTCGATTCTTGTTATTAAAAGTGAACCAATGGGGGAAGATTCAAAATGGCCTAATGTAAGTTCAAGAAGGTGTTACATGTGGTATTTGACACATGTAATGAAGTCATAATTAAAGGGAAATGGATCAACAAAATCTAGAGAAATATGAGCCAATAAAAAAGTAAAAACAATATACCACATCTTCTCAACTTGATGACTAAGGAGGTCAAGTACATGATAAAGCGATATGAAATATCATGTGCAACACTAGACCTTAATGTTATAGGAAATTTGAATGACAATATGAGATCAAAACTCATGTTGTAGCACTGGGACTGTTATGGGAAATAAAATCTAAATAATTCAAATGAAAATACAATTGTGTATTAAATTGATGGAAAAAAGTATCAATAAATCTTAGTATTAATACTTCATGTAGAGTATGGAGGTGAAGGTGAACTTATAGGGTTCATGAATTTACTCAAATAAATGGACAACCCTACATATGAATGCTGTAATTTCTCAAGATTCACATAAAATTGAACATAATATGGAAAAGTTCCAAGTTATGGAAAAAAGAGTTTGTGAGGCTCATGTTTCTACTCCATGAATGGGTAGAAGTAAAAGTATGATAGAGTGATATATTGTCAAGGGAATAAATAAATAGCTATTTGCATTAAAGAGAAAAAGGCATGAACTTTTTGGCATTGTAACTCCTAGTTCCCACTCAGAGATTGGAAAGAATGCAAGTATTGGAAAAAGTACAATGTTGGAAAGAATGTAGGCATTGGAAGGTTTTTCTAGAGACTTATCTTTCAAAAATATGTCTCTAGTCACTTGGAAATGATTGAAGGGTAGAAGACTCATTATTTTAAAAAATGTGCTTCTGGTTAATTTTGAAGTAATTCAAAAGTAAATCCTCTAGGTTTCAAATAGAAAATAATTGTCAATGTGTATGATTACCAAGGTACACTGAACTTGGAATAAAGGGATTTATGGTGGAACTAGGATCCTATAGAGGCACAAATAAGGATAAGGAGGATGACATATCTTGTGTAATTAGATCTTCATGAAGAGAAGACAACTTATTTAATAAGAAAGGATACTCAATAGGAGTATAACAACAAGTCTTGTTAATAAGCTAGCTAGTTTTCATCAATGGAAATGATGACTTGTAAATGCAACTTGGAGATCAAAATCACGAGTAAATGACAGAGCCAAGGATGTTCATTTATTGGTATGAAGAATAAATATAATGCATTTGATCACTATACTTAAAGTGTAAGTATGATTTGCAAGGAAAGAGAGAGTTGTGAATGCTCTTTGTGATGAGTTTAATACAATCAAAAGAAGGATTTAAGAAATAATCCATGCAAGGAATTAAATACAATTTAAGTTGCATGGAAGGGTTGCGATGCTCTCAATTGATTGGTGTCACTAAGTAAAACAAGAGAATGGTTGGTAGGGATACGAAGATACCAATTTATAGAAAATGACATCCTCGTGCATTAAACAAGGGTGAAAGTACTTATTCCCTTAAGATAGGGGAAGGAAACTCTGTAGTGAAAGTTGCAAAACAGAATGGTCCTCATGATTGCCTAAGAAGGGGTCATTAGGATTCCTACTGTGGTAGAATCTACCAAGAGAAAAAAAAATATGCACTTTATGCATGTGTTGGGTGAACCATCTTAGTGGATAAGATATGTGTATACTTAGAAGAGTTGTCACATATGAACCAAAACCTTATGCATAAAGGATATGAAGCACTAATTAAATTCACCTCATCTCAAAAGAAGTTGAACATAAAGTACCAAGTTAGACTTAGTTTTAAACAACCCTAGGAAGGCACATTAAGCCATTAAGAATTGGAGGAACTATGAAGGCATTCTGAGACCATATGAAGGGTATGATGAACTTCAATCCACTTAGGAGATACTATCAAGGGAATGAAGCACTAAATTGTGTGGCATTGCCCAATGAGACATGATGGAGCTTAGCTAAGAAATTTCCAAGGAACGAAGAGCAAGTTTCAGTTTTGGACAAGGATTTAATACATCTCAAGATAAGGATCAGGACAGCTTGAGAGATGAAGATATCTAAAGAAGGAGGCATCAAGAAAAGCTAGACATTTCTAGGAATGTTTTGATGAAAATGAGGGAGCTTCTCTCACACTAAAATATCTTTATTTATAGAGTATAGTTGCATGCTTTTAAAAGTATCGAGTGTATTTTTATGTGTATAAGACTAAGTATTGCTACTTGGGTGAGAAAATCACATCTAATGATCTATTGTTTGATTGAAAAAAGTCTATGGAGTAGATCAGATTTGTTGTGGGAATCCATGCTATGCAAAGGAATTAAAAGGAAGAATTACTTAACTCTTCTATGTCTATATTGTTTATATTTATCTGAGCTCATAAAATTGTGTGTAAATATGAAAGGCATATAATTGCTAATAAATGCAAGAAATTAAACAAGTTGTAATATGTATGATGTTGGTCCTAAAGTCTGCACATGACTATTAAAAGGAAGAGCTAGGCCACCTCAAGTTTGGAATGGTTGGTTTTGTGATAATTTGATTTTGTTGGTCAGTTGGAGGGTTGCTTTTACCAAGACAAAATAATGGTTGGGTTGGAAAGATGATATGAATGTAGGTCCTCCTTGGCTGGTGGCACACAAATGATAGACAAGTGATAAAATAGAGGGATGAACAAAGGACTAAAAACAAACAACTCAATGAATTATCTGATGTAAGAAGTTTAAGACTCAAAATAATATTTCAAGGCATAAACAAATATCCAAACACAATTACTCCCACAGGTTACAATAAAACAAATCTTTACTAAAGAATTAGTTGTTTTCCAGGTTGCATATCAGTAAAAGATGAGTTATACAATAGCCGAAAGGAAAATGAAATGTACTTTGCATACATCAAAAATTGCATTCAAGATAAGAGAAAGAACACATATAGATTTGAACATAAAGCACATTGTCATCAAGAGAATATTCACTATGTAGAGAGATTAATCCAATCATGGAACATGTTCAACCAATTGATATATTTGTTTCCTTCCCAAAAAAGTTGAACCCTCCATTCATACAAAAACTACATATTTACCAAATTTGTAGAGGCTCTCGTCCATCTAAAACTGATGTTTAACTCTACTCTATCAGTTGGAGAACAACTTGTTGACTTAAGTAACTATTGCTGGAGTTTAATAATGCATACTTCAAAATTGACTTAACAAAAAGAAAGTGGTTCATATCAAACATAGATGACCACTTATTATGCCTTAATTAAAAAGAGTCTTGAACTTAAACAACTAAAACTGCTACTAAGGACAAAAATTGTTGGACAATCGATGTGATGATCTGTTGTTAATGATGAACTACCAGAGATGAGATTTTCATTGATGTCAACAATATATCAGTCAACAAAAGATGTCAAACAGTATGCAGAGATCGAAAGCGTAAGCTCAGGAGGAGGAGTGAACAATATAAAGATTAAAGCTCAGAAGGAAAAGTGCATTGCAAAGTATATCAGAAGAAGCGAACAATATGAAGAAATTCATGATTATGTTTTATCACAATAGAATCAACAATCCTATGATAAAATCTCAGGAGGGTTAGCAAATGAAGATCAAAGCTTAGAAGGAAGAAGTGCATTGCAGAAGTATCGTCGGTATCGATGGAAATATTGAGAAGTCGACAGTTGCATAGGAAAATGTGAGAAGTCTCAGCAGCCGTCCAATCAAGGAAATTGGCAGTGGTGATCGTCTCATATAAAAGATGACGGTCATATAAGTGATTATGGGCTTGAGGATCGTTGGAGGATCGTGACTGTTGATCTGCAAGCCATATCAACGCCAGGGATGAATTGCAGGGAGAGAAAGAAGAATTAAACTGCTTTCCAGTTACAATCCCGCAATTTGTCTGGATCGTCAAATCTCATAGCTTCAAAGATGTATGACTGTGGTTGATCCAACAAACAATGAGTTTAAGTTAGATTAAATCATGACCGTTAGATGCACAATCTCCAAACTACGGCAGGGATGAATTGCAGAGATTGAAAGGAGAATTAAACATCGCGCTAGTTCCAATCCTGCAATTAGTCAGGACCGTACGATCTTATAGCTTCGAAGATCAACGATTGTGGTTGACTCACCAACAACGCACAACTTCTAACTGCGGAGTTTGGGTGATGAGTTAACTCACTTGCAAGTTGTGGTTCCACAATCACCGTCGATCGTTGATCTGCTTCGAGTGTCTTCATGACCGTTGGATCACATTTTAGTGAAAGGAAAGGATAAGCTGAAAGGGTTGAGAATTTGATTAGTCGAATTCTCGTCAGCCGTTAGATTGTGTTAAAGTGGAAGGACATGATAAGCTAGAAGAGAAACACCATAGACAGATTGAGCCGTCTATCTGAGACCCTGATCAACGAACAACATTCGCTTCGGGTATAAAGAAGTGAGGAGGTTATGCTCCAGAAAGTTTGAGATCTGAAATACGCGAAGCCTGGAAATCCGAAATGAATAAGGACTGTCGGATTTGGAGGAAACATGAGGACCGTTGGATCAGGGCTGTTGATCAATAGACCACATCAACAAGGACGTGTGGGAGATCCATGCCAGTGAACCACGTCAGCAAGTAAATGTGGGTGATCCACGTCAACGAACCTTGTCAGCAAGGATGCGTGGAAGACCACGTCGGCAAAGACACATGGCATAATTAGATGATGACAATTGTCAAGAGGAAATTGACTCATGGCATGTCAACAAGTGATGTAAGCAAGTTACGTCACTCCAGGAGAATTGCTTCAGGACTTTTACCACGAAAAATTTTCAAAAGTCTCGAAGTCCCGAAGAATGAAGGTCCGAAGTTGCTCTCAACCGTCAATCTGAGATACAGTTCGGGAGTTAGGACAACCGTTAGATCCAGGAGAAGAAAATGTGTCACATCGGGAGATCTACATTGACAGATCACGTCAGCAATCTACGTCAGCAAGGACATGTGGCACAGTCAGAGAATGACAAGTGTCAATCTCAATTGGCATTTAAGGTACGTAAAAATCATGAATCAGAGTGACACGTGGCAGCTACTCGGCTCGTGACACATCAACAAGTGATGTAAGCAAATTACATCACTCCGGGAGTTTTGCTTCGGGAAATATACCATCATCACTTGCCCAAAGTCCCGAATGCTGTAGTCCCGAAGTGGACACGAGACGTCCAATCTAAAAGATTACTTCGAGAGCATTCTTGATCGTCGATCTATTACAGTGGAAGGATAGTGTAAGCAGAAACGTAATCGACAACAAGCGGTCTCCATCGTTGATGACTTACAAAGCAGGTGATCACTCTGGAGGAAAATGGGGCAGCATTTATTCGAAACCTCCGAAGTCCCGAATGTCGAAGTCCTGAAGCAGACATAAGTCATCTAATCCAAAAGATCACTTCGAGAGTATTCTCAACCGTTGATCATACTACAAAAAAAATTGAGGCCTGAGAATTCTGAAGCCCGGAGACGCGAAAGGATCTCGACCGTTGATCAAGAGAGGGACACACATCAACGGTTTGTCAGCTCCAGAAGATTGACGTACGGAGAAAATAAGGGGTTGAGACTCAAAATCTCCGAAGTCTGGAGACCCGAAGGAGATATCGACCGTCGATATGATGTTCGGTTGCACTCACGACCATTGATCAAAATACAGTTGAAGGATAGCGTAAGAATAATAGTCCGAAGACTCGAAGGGTGAAGTGCCGAAGTCCTGACAATCGTCCATCTCATCGAAGATTGAATTGTGGCCGTTGAATTGATAAGCGCTCAAGCGCGCGGCTCACCTAACATCTGAATAACGCCATTGGTCATATGGTAAAGAAATTTAAAGGGAAGAATGTAATGCGTCTCTTAAATTGTTAAGCTTGTGGTTATACACCATTGATCATATGAACATGGTTTGAAGGAAGAGTCGATCTCTTTTATTACAAAGATGAAGGAAATCGATCCATCCTGTGATCGATTTATAAAAGAAAAGGGGATTCCAGGTGTAACGTTGAAGACCCAGATTAATGAACTGGTGGTCCCAAAAGATATTGTAAATGGACAAGTTATTTATAACTTGTTACACAAGTCGGCTCAATAACTTAAACAAGTTTTGAGCACAAGCCACTATAAATAAAACCATGATAGGTTCACTTGAAACGGTTCTTGTGTATGAAGCGTGGCTTGTGAAGTGAAGAGGTGGATATGGACCTGAGGTCCGTGAGAATATAAGAGAGACATGTAGAAGCGAAGATGGAGTGAAGAGATCGGGTGAAAGATAAAGTGAAGAAGGCGCAAATTTCAGAGAGAAGATGAAATGCGATGATGAGTGTTTTATGATATACCTCTGATCATGAGATAGAGTTGATTCTATAATGGATCACTACTACTAGAGTTGAATAAAATCTAGTTGGATAGACTGGGTTCTATCAGCAAGCTGGGTCTTGCCTGAGAGTTGGTGCTCCTTACTTTAGTTGGTGATGACACAAATCAGTTGATGTTGGGAAAATCCTCTTTCACATATATTCATATCAATTATACAAAATATAATACAAACATCTGGTGTCTCTGTGTCCATTGTAATTATGATTTGATTGTTCTTAATCTGTTCAAATATGTTTTAACTGCTAACCTACGAGAAGAAAAAGATAGAATAGTCCACACACTAATTCACCCCCCCCTCTTAGTGTAGGCAGTGTGTTCAACAATTGGTATCAAAGCGAGTTCCTTCAACACAGTTTAACCACAGGAAGGTAGATCCTGAATAAATGGGTGGACAGATGGCTCTCTCCGCAATTGAAGCTCCCTTATTTGATGGAACAGATTATTCCTCATGGAGAGAAAATATGAAACAATATTTGAAGTCAAAAGGATCTGAATTTTGGAATTTGGTAGTGAGAAAGCCCTGGGATTTAACTACATCAAAGAATCTATACAAAATTGCAGTCCAAAGAAGAGCAAGGAAGAACAATGAAGTGGCATTGAAGATTCTTCTCAATGGATTGTCAGATACAGTCAAGGAAAGCATAGGACTATGCACATCCTCCAAGGACTTATGGCTGAAGTTAGAAAAGATGTATCAAATAAAAAATGAAGACACAGAAGACATTCCTATCAATGATGAAGATGAAGACTCAACCATCAATAAAGGTAAGGACTCTCCATACTATTTCGATTGCAATAACAGTGATATTGAATCCTCCCCTACATGTAAAGAAGAAGACTCAGATACAATAACAAAATGTTCTGTTAGCACTTATCCCATGGAAGAAGAAGAATAAGAACTATCAAAGGCCAAACAAAAGGTTGATTGGAGTCTCTGCGAATACCTCTATGACCATATGGTCATAATGAATCAGACTATAGCTATCTTCATGACTACACTAAATAATTTCTTGAAAAGAGTCAAAAACATGTCTTGGAAATAAAGGAAATGCTCAAGGATAGAGAAAAGATAATATATGGGCAGGACAATCAGTTAGAAGAGAAAGAAGAGGAGATCAAGAAGATGAAGAAAGAAATTAGTCAAGTAAAAGAAAAGGAGAAGGAAGATGATGAGCTTAGCAATCAGAAGCATATCCTGGAAATAAAAGAAAAGCTCAAAGACAATAAAGAAATCATATCTGAGCATAATATTCAGTTAGATAACAAAGAAGAAGAGATCAAAAGATTGAAAACAAAAGTTGTTGATCTAACAAAAGAAAAGGAAGAGGAAATCGAGAGACTGAAAAATGAAATCAGTCAAGCAAAGGAAGAGGAAATCAAGCGACTGAAAAATGAAATCAATCAAGCAAAAGAAGAAAATAAGGAAGATGATGAACCAAGAAAAAACCTTGCAGAAATAAGGGAAAGCTATGTCAATATTAAAATTCAACTCGAAGAAGCCAAAAGGAGAGAAGAGGTAGTAAGGAATCAGTTGGAAAAAAAGGAAGAATCCTGTCATGAGATGGAAGAAGAAGTTGTGAATGTTAGAAAGAAGGTTGAGAGGTCAGACACCCAAATAAAGTTCTTGAACAACTCCATGACCCTGGATGAGATCTTGGATAGTCAGAGATCACCAAATGACGAATCTGGTCTTGGATACAACAAGGAAGAAATCAATACTCCTAAGAAATCTGATACAAGTCCTTCATTCGTAAAATGTGAAAACGGGTCTGGCACAGTTCCTTCAGTTGTAAAGGATGAAAACAGATCTGACACAGGTCCTTCATTTGTAAAGGATGAATACAAGTCTGAAACAATTCCTTCATTTGTAAAAAGTGAAAGCAGGTATGACTCAGGTTCTTCACGTTCAAAGAATAAAAACAACGCTACAAAATTTATAAGATCAGATCAAGGAAGACATCCAGAAGCTATTCATATACCTCAAAGCAAGTTCAGAAGAGAGACACCTTCATGGATGAATCAAAGAAGGTATGAAAGTGTTTTTAACGATTATTGTTTTTCTTGTAATGAATATGGTCATAAAGCCTTGGATTGTAGGAATCATGAAAGAAAACAAGTTGGTAGGTTCAACAACAATAGAAGATGTTGGAACTACAATCATGTTGGACATATTGTTGCACATTGTTACACTATGAGATGCTATAGTTGTGGTGGTTATGGCCACAAAGCCTATAATTGTTGGAACTCAAGAAAACAGTGAATGAGAAATCCTTCACATAGTAGGACAAAAGGAGTAAATGGAACATGGAAGAAAAACGAAGTTGCAGTAATAGAAGATCATAGAACAAAGTTCAAGAAACTAGGACACTCACAGATGTGGATAGCAAAGACTGAACAAGTGAACACGAGTGAAGTTAATCGCTGCAAAAAGAATTGCAGTCATGTGACAAGCATAGTATAAAGTTATCTCAAGCAACTTTAGAGGAATGTACAGTAAAGAAGCATCTTGGATACAGACGGATACATCTGGTTAGAGATTGATGAGAATCAATAGGCAGATCCAAGAATTGTTTGAATAAGATGAACTACAATTGTGCCTTGTTACAGTAGGACAAAAACATCTGCAGAAGCAACATTTTGATGTACAAAATGAGGTACATGACATCCTGTAGAATTAACAAGGGGAGAACAGTTAGTAAAAAATCAAGGGAAGTTTTGGTTAATAAGAAAGTAATTAGATTAAGTCTTGAAAAGACTCGATCACTACAAAAATTTGTATCAAGAAGACTATTCATTTGAAACACAAAAATAAAAAACAACTGAGATAAGAATTTAGTTAATAGGGGAAGAAACCTTGTCAGGAAGAACTACCTTTTCATAAACAAAGGGGGAGAGTAGTTAGAAGCAAAGAGAGAGCATATTGATAGGGGGAGTCATTCAAGTATGACAGGCAGAACATGACTGCAGGAAGAGTTACCCAAGTTCAGATTACGGTCAGTAACATACAGAGCTTTACCACAGGAGCAAAAACCCTTTGCCATTGATGTCAAAGGGGGAGAGAAAAATTCATAAGAGGAATGCATCAAAAATTCATAAAAGGAATATTGTATATGAAGTTAGTGTATTGCCCTTAATGACAAAGGGGAATATTGTTGGACATATTGTCATTGATGTCAACAGTCGATGTGATGATCTGTTGTTAATGATGAACTAACAGAGATGAGATTGTCATTGATGTCAACAATATATCAGTCAACAGAAGATGTCAAACAATATGTAGAGATTGAAAGTGCAATCTCAAGAGGAGGAGCGAACAGTATGAAGATCAAAGCTCAGAAGGAAAAGCGCATTGCATAGTATATCAGAAGAAGCGAACAATATGAAGAAATTCATGATTATTGTTGATCATGATAGGATCAACAATCCTATGATAAAAGCTTAGGAGGGTTAGCGAATGAATATCAAAGCTTAGAAAGAAGAAGTGCATTGCATAAGTATTGTTGGGATCGATGGA
>JASDQU011508609.1:0-20176 GCA_032191745.1 Picea mariana
GGAGGGATTCCTTGGGGAGTGGAAAACACCACTTGATGTTTAGAAAGGATGGATTGGAGGTCTCGCGGCACCGAGGGTGTCTTTGTTGCTTGTATGGCATGGAGTTGGGCAATAACACTAGAATGACCTTTTTTTAGCAGCTTTTCCATGCGATGGGAACTAATGATCTCAGGTGAACTGGTAGTGATTCCTTGGAATTTATATCGGTGGCCCTCCTAGTCAAATTGCATGGTTAATTCCTTAAAATCCATGAGAATGGGACCCAAAGTCCTTAGCAGTATGCACCCAACATAATGTCACAACCGCCCATGTCGATAGCAAACATATGATATTTCAAGTGGTAGTCACCAATTTGGAGATGCACATTTTCACAATGCCCTCCACATTTCATGGAACCACCATTGGCAATCATGATTTGGAAATTATTGACGACATGGATGTAGCAATCAATTTCTTGGGCAATGTAGTGATGAATAAAATTATGGGTGCTTCCACTATCAACCAGAATGATGACCTTCTGATGCTTGATGTAACCGATTAGCTTGAGGGTTTGGGGAGCGGAGAAGCCAGTGAGAGAATTGAGGTAAATGACCGGTTCTACATCGGGAGGTTCTGAGGGAGGAGTTATGTCAGTGGTTTCAGGTGACTCAGACATAAGGGGAGTTTCAAAATCCTCTTCTTAAATATCCTTGGAGATGGCCATAAAAATATTTTTCTCCTTACAGTTGTGGCCCGGGAAATATTTTTCATCACAATTATAACAAAGGCCTTTAAGTTGGCGTTCGGCCATTTCAGCCCTGGTCAATTTTTGGATCTTTAGTGGAGAAGAGGGAGTAGTGGGATTTACTGGTTTAGGATGAGGGATAAAGGAGGGTTTTCAGTTTTGAGAAGATACAACCTGTTGTGCTTCTTTATCTCTTTTAGTATCCTCCACCCAACTCTAAGGCCGATCCATGAGGACATGGGCCCAAATCTCATCCTTGAGGCCACTAATAAAACACTCTCGGAAAAAGGCATAAGACATACCCTCTGTCCGGAAAGACAGGTGCTCAAAGGAATCTATAAAGTCTTCCACTGTTTCTGATTGTTTCAACTTTGTGAAACAACCCAAATGGTTGGTTTCAGTGTCAAAGCATTCATAAAGCTCTACCACAAAGTGTGTCCAAGCAATATACCCTTGATGGAAATTTTTCGTCCATTGCCACCATTGCCAACGTTCTTGATCTAGATGGAGAACACCAGACTAGAGTTTGGCCAAGTCATCTGTAATGTCATATACAGAGAAATAATGTTCCATTTGGGTTACCAAACCAGTGGGGTCCGAGCCATCAAATTTGGTCACATCCACCCGCGGAAGGCGTAGGTCTCGTTGAAAGTGATGGTGCTGAAAGTTATGGGAATGAAAGGAATGTTCACCTTCAGTATGTGGAAGTGAGTCAGAGGAAGGGTTATCTGTAGGGATATGAAGCTTGGTGCAAATTGACGAAAAGATAGATTCAATATGGGTGGTCAGGTCTTGTTTGATTTCCTCCATTGAGGACTACATGGTTGTATTGATGGCGACAACATTTGCACTGAGTTGTTTCACTTCTTGTTGGGTCTCGGTGAGACTAGATTGCAAGGTATTGAAGTGAACTTCCAAGTCTTGGCTACAGGTATGGGCCATGAGGATGAGGGAACCGAAAAGGGGCGGGTGGGGTCATAACATTTGATGAAAAATGATATGTATGAATGTGATAAGGGAAAAGAGATGAATCCAATGGAATAGGTCTCAAATAATGGTGAAAAAAAATCCAGACTTTTTATTTTTTATTTTTTTTATTTTACACCTATGGAGTTATACTCCTTTCTGAAGAATACTGCAGTGATGAAATGCCCAAATGCTTAACCATGAAGAAATGTGTAGTTATTTGGCAACCCAAACATAATTGTGCGGCAATAGATCTTATTTGTTTTAATTTGTTTATGTTTTTTTTCCCAAGGGTTAGGTATTCAAGGGTTCTATAGACAAGGGTTTTCCCTGTGCTATAGCTCTCTAATATACATGCAGCTTCCAATAGTAGTACTCGAACCAATATCTCAGGAAACTAAATAAGGAGGATAGATTGTACCGTTAGCTGTACTACTTGACTACCCAGGTACTAGAGAGTATCTTCCTGAGTCTTGTTCTTGGTAGCACTATAGCAGTCAGGCAATCGATCGGTTTATCTAAAGAGGGCTTCAAGTAATCTAGGTCGATCTGTACACAGGTGTTGTATGATGCTCTACCACTCAGTGGGGTACCAACAAGGGTTACAAGGGTGGCCAACATATGTGCTCTTAAGTACCACTTGTATTTACTTCATGTATGAATCCCTCAACTGTAGGTTTATGCACGTAACGATAGAGCTTTGTGGCTTAAAGACTTCGGAATACATCTCTACTGTGAAAAAAAAAAAATTAACCCACACTTTTTGTTGAGGAAAGTACTCTGATACCGCTTGTAATATACCAGATATAAAAAGTATGCAGAACATAAGTAAAATTATAGATATGGCATAATAACAGAAATATTACCAAAAGAATCACCACAATAGCACTGAAATGATATAAGAATAACAACAGAAATAACACTTTGATTCTGAAGGCAATGTTCACGGGCCTCTTTGAGGGGGAAACCTCTAGTTGAGCAGATCTCTATTACAATAATATCCAAGATAGGGTTCTCATACCCTCGACTCCTATTTATACTAAATATTTCTATCAAAAGAAGCATCTAAAGGAAGATCCTTCTAGAAGCGAAAGCTTCTATTAGGTCCTCTTACATTCGACTTATTCTATTTTATTGCAAGGCCTTATTAATATTGACCTTTATCACATCCAAATATATTTTTCTACCTATGTGCGGGTTAGGACCCTAACAATAACAATGTGGACACACAGGCCATATCAACAATAACTTTGCAAGACAAGGTGACAGTTTCGTAGGTAGGAAATACTATGAACAGAGGGGCAGGGGCTTCATATTTTCTCCACGTATTTGTTTTCAGCCGTGTTTATACCCCATGAAGTATTTACACTCCAGAAGTATGTACACTCTTCCATGTGGGGGAGTGTAGAGGGGGGTTATCCCCTCTACGGGGTCTGGGGGAAAACAGGCCCCTGTGGGGGTTTGGGGGCGAAGCCCCTAAAGGAAAAATTGCCATGTAAAAGTATATTGTTATTTCATTGTAAATCTGGACCGTTCATTATAAGGTCGTAGATGTAATAGTAGAAATTGTGTTAGGTTTTTTTTCCCTAGAAGGCAACCCTCTGTTATGAGGGAAATGTATTGTGGCTATGCATTATGGTGAGTATTTTATTCTGAGATAGTAGACTATGAGAGAAAGAAGAGGAAGTTACAACGAGTTTGTTGTAGGTTGTATCCCTTCATTTGTTGGATAATAATAAAGGAAGGACCTAACAATTTCTCTAGTGGATGTAGCCCACATTAGGTGAACCACTTATATCTATGTCTCTATTGTATTGTGTATATTATGTATTTTATTTATGCATTTGTTTTATTTTATTACTCCGCGGTCCTATTTTTCTAACAAATTTGAGTCGGCCACCAGCAACAGGTGAGAACTTTCGAGACAACACAGTGGACACACATGCCATATCAACAATATCTTTGCAAGACAAGTGACAATTCCCCTAGTAGCAAAGACTATGAACAAAGGGGTAGGGGCTTCATATTGGTCTGGAATAATATTGAGAACATGCAGGGTAAAAACCTCATGGTTTTCCCAATCAACCTGAATAATGTTGATATAAAAAAAGCCATGAAATATAAATCAACCTTAAAGAGAGCCCCTTGGTGTAATAGCCATCATAACTCACTGCGCAACCATCAATAGCATGAGCGAACCCATACCCAGGTTAAACGATACGAAGTGACACAAGGTGGTCCAAACCCAACAACCCCATAACAACAAAACGATTGGGTATGGTGACAAGAAATGTGTGGATACAGGTAGACAATATGGACTGAATGAAACCCTTGAACGAAGACCAATAAGGATGATAGAGAGCCTTCATGAATTCAAGCACTCAGAATGATCAATGAAACTGTGACTTCAACCATCATTGCAATGAAAACCACACAAACCATCCATTCTAGATAAATATCACAAGTTTACACAGTTTCTAGTCTTAAGAAAAGAATAGACTCATACATCACCGAGCCAATACCTATTTCATAACCAGAGTGGGTTCATGGATGGAAAAAATACATTCATGTAACCAAAAGCCTTAAAAATGTGATCTTGGTCGAGCATTTCTTCCTTTGCATGAGAATCGGAGCTTAACCACAATGAACACAATTGAACAATATCCAAGCTAGGGTGATGGCCAGTGGGAGAGGTATGGAGTGACATGCAGTAAATGCACGTCACCTCCATCCTCCAGTCATTCAATTCCTTAGTACACGCCATCCCACCATTCCATTAATTCATTCAATTAAACCATGCATCGAAACCAACATTCAAAATGTGTCGCCCTATGTTATATTAACCATTGCCAAACATACCATAATGCATATCAAACGTGCCTCCACATGACACAATATATCGCATAGTCATTATCATTTTTAGTTGGACTAACACCATTTCCTTTAAACTTCAAATGCATAGTGCAACATCGTATGGCATAGTAGCATAGTTCCTTTATTTTGGATTTTGTTCATATTGGTTTATTTCTTTTGAATTTGTCTTATTTGTTGTTACTAACATGTATCTTTTGCAGGTGTCACAAAATTACTCTTATTTGTCATTACTAACATCTTTTGTAGGTGTCACAAGTAATAAATCAAGGAGTAAATAGCAAGGTAACAACGAATATCATAAGACATTATGACATGACATTAGAGCCTAGAGAAAAATAAACAACACATAACATTCCTTATCCATCATCCATTTGTCGCAATAGAACCAACATTTCACCATCAATCATGTAGAGCCCTGTAAGCAATGTCGAACAACAACATAATATCAAATAAGAACTTGATCCTCCAATCTACAAGGGGTCCCACCTACTAGTATCATATATATCATTAGCTTATAATTAATAGGCTTTAGCAATACTTTGCGGGCGAAATCCTTGTTGCGATTTTAATCATCAAAAAGTAGGAGAATTTACAACATCCAAGAAGCTACCAGAGTCAATGATGTGGCTAGGATCATGCCATGGATTTATGCATCTTTGGATAATAAGCAAGCTGACCACCAATATTTCGTGGTGGATATGGAAGGTATGATCGCCAACCATCTAGTTTCTATTTTAATTGACCCTGGTTCTAATTTTAGTTTTGTGGCCCCTTAGACCGTTGATAAGTGAAACTGCAACCAGTTAGACATGTTAAGCCTTCATTGGTATAACTAGACACTGGAACCAAAATAAAAGTAACAGAGTTCATACTAGCTTGTCGATTCATCATGGATGGATTGCCCACCCAAGAGACTGTTAACATACTTCCTCTAGGATATTATGGTTTATTGATTGGTATGGAATGTCTAGATACATATAAAACTAAGTTGGACTATTATCACAAAACCTTAGAATGTGTAAATGAAGAAGGGAGAAAGATAACCCTCTAAGGGATTCATAAGCTTGTCTCAATGAAACGAATATCAACCCTTCAAATGAAAACGTATTGCAGAAAGGGATGTCCTCTATATGCAATACAGGTGTCAAAATATGTTGAGGATGACAGACGAAACATAGAGGACCATCCCATATTAAGAGAGTATAGAGACATGTTTCTAGAATAGGTATTGGCCGGTCTACCACAAGGAGAGACATTGAATTCTCAATAGAACTTGCACCAGGAGTAGTCCCAGTGTCTAGGAAACCCTATAGGATGAGTACACCCGAGCTAGTTGATCTCAAGATAAAACTAAAGGAAATGATGGAAAAGGGATACACCTGCCCCAGTGTATCTCCATGGGGAGCTCCAGTCTTGTTTTTAAAGAAGAAATATGGCACACTCCGACTGTGCATAGACTATATACAACTCAATAAGACAACCATAAAGAAGAAGTACCCCTTACCAAGAATTGATGACTTGTTTGACCAATTATGGGGTGCTTCCATTTTATCAAATATGGAATTAAGGTTTGGGTATCATCAAGTCCGAATAAAGGATGAAGACATCCACAAAAAAACCTTCTGGACTAGATATGGTCACTATGCATTTGTGGTGGTGCCATTTGGATTAAACAATGCCCCCACCATGTTTATGTTCTTGATGAATAATGTGCTCATCAAATTCCTAGATAGATTTGTATTGGTTTTCATTGATGATATTCTAATATACTCCAAGAACAGAGAGGAGAATGAATAACATCTTAGACTTGTACTTCAAGTACTAAGAGAGCATCAGCTCTACGCTAAGTTTAACAAGTATGACTTTTTCCAGAAACAAGTCCATTACTTAGGCCATGTCATTTCTAAAGAATGAGTGGTAGTAGACCCTGACAAGATCAGATATATTATGGAATGACCTACCCCAAAGGATGTATCTGATATCAAATCCTCCATGGGCTTATCAGGATACTATAGAAGGTTCATAAAAGGATTTTCCAAGATTGGTTGTCCAATCACTTCCCTTCAGAAAAAGGGGGTTAAATTCATTTGGACATCATAATTTGAATAAAGATTTCAAGCACTGAAATACCTGCTGACCCACACACCTGTGCTAAAGATTGCAGACCTTGATAATGACTTTCTCATGTGCACAGATACCTGCAAGGAAGGACTCGAAGGAGTCCTTATGCAAGAAGGACATGTAATTTTTTATGAATCCAGAAAATTGAATGAGCATGAAATCAATTATTTGACCCATGATCTAGAGTTGGTTTCCATAGTGTATGCTTTAAAAATTTGGATGCATTACCTCTTGGGTAGGAGATTTGTACTGATGACAGACCACTTTGGATTGACGAACTTGTTTGATCAGCCAAATCCCAATGCTAGACAAGCTAGGTGGATGGCCCTCCTTAGTGAGTTTAATTTCGAAATCAAACACATCAAAGGAAAGGAAAATAGGGTGGTCGATGCCCTTAGCAGAAGTATGAAAATGATTCACATGGAAGTAGTGAGAACCTATGAAATGGATGTCAGGGAAAGAGTCAGGAATGCATAAGAAACAAATACATTCTTCAAGACCATGACATCATACATAAAGAAATATCCCACAGGGATAAAGTATGAAGACTATCATATGTTGGATGAAGGTCTGTTGACTTACAAAAATAGATTGTATATTCCAAGTTATTATGACTTGAAGAGGTTCGTAATGGACGAACTTCACAAGAGACCATATACTGGTCACCCAAGATATCATAAGATGATCAGAGCCACTAGGAAACAATTCGATTCACCAGGATTGAAAAAGGACATAGATGACTATATAGCTAAGATTATAGAGTTCCAAGAAGTTAAGACAAAACACTGGCACCCAACAGGGTTTTTGCAGCCTCTACCAATCCCAGAATGGAAATGGGAAACCATCTCCATGGATTTCATCACCGGATTACCAAAATCGTCCAAGCAAAAAGATGCCATCATGATAGTGGTGGAAAAATTGAGCAAGTTTGTTCACTTCATTCCTGTCAAATCAACTTGCAAGGCAATATATATTGCCAACATATTCATGAAGGAGATATTCATAATGCATGGCATGCCTAGGGAGATTGTATCTCACAGAGACACAAAATTCACTTCAATATTTTGGAAATCCTTCATGGTTGGTTTTGAGACCAAATTGTTGTTTAGCACAACCTATCACCCTCAAACTAATGGACAAACAGAAAGAGTAAACTAGATATTAGAATACATGTTAAGGATGCATGTAATGGATCAGCCTAAGAAGTTGTAAGACTACCTACCATTGGTAGAATTTTCTTACAACAACGGTTATCAAAATTTACTGAAGATGAGCCCTTTTGAAGCCCTCTATGGTAAACCATGCAATACATTGGTCAGATGGAGTAATCCAGTGGATAGAATTACAATCAGACCTAACATGCTGAAAGAAATGGAACAAAAAGTGATTCATATAAAGAAAAATCTGAAAATTTCTCAGGATAGACAAAAAATTTACACCGACAGAAAGAGAACTCCCAGAGAGTTCAAGATAGAAGACCCTGTCTATCTCAAAGTTAGGCCCATGAAGGGTTCCCTGAGAATGGGAACTTGTGCCAAGATGGCACCTCAGTATTATGGACCCTTTGAAGTCTTATATAGAGTGGGACCTATATCCTATAGGCTAGAACTCCCTCCCACAGTAAAGGAACATAATGGTTTCCATGTTTTATTATTGAAGAAATATGTACATGATTCTAATCATATAATTGATTAGTCTGTGATCCAAGTGGATCCAGACGGAGAATTCCTACTAGAACCTCAATTCATCTTAGACAAGAAGAAAACCCCACTCAGGAACTTAACCATTGCACAGTTCAAGGTGCAATGGAAACACTTTGGCCTAGATGAGGCTACGTGGGAAATGGAGGATGCCATGAGACATGCATATCTATTTTTGTTCACTTATGTATATAAAGAGCATGTTGACAGATAGAACATCGAGGATGATGTTCCTCTAAGAGGGAGGGAATTGTAAAACCCTGTTTCACCCAGTTTGTAAATATAAATATAATGGCCAAGAGACTATGGAAAACTCAATATGTGTGAATGTTTGATTTGATGGACCTTTGTATAAAAGGTCATTAGATGTAAATTATGAGATTTACTATAAAATGGATCAGTGTTGCATGATTGTTGGAAAGGGGTTATGCTAAGAGAGACCAAAAATGGTATGAAAGAGATGGTGAAGGGGACCAGTAATGTTTGCGTTAACCTCAACCAAACTATTACCTTACTGGATATTAATTGGTCAAGCCCAAAGAATTCCTTTGACCCATAAATGAATTACAGTCAAGATGGTAGGTGGGAAGACCTCCTCAAGAGTTAATGAGATGATGGGGCAGAGAAACCATCTACAAGGATTTCAGACCTGACCACAGACTGATAATTTGAGACACACACAACTTTGCTGAAATAGATAAGAAAGGAAGATGTTATGGGCAAAGGAAGAGCTATGAAGAGTGAAAAGAAGAGAGGCAAAGCTCTCGGGTTCAAGGAAGAAATTAGTAATGAACGGTCTAGTCATAGGGATATGGCTAGTGGGGTATGATACAAGATGATAAATGAGGCTGGTCCTCCTTGCTTAGTATCGTGTAACCCAGTGCCAAGATCCTGCGGGAGGATGAGAGTAACCTCCAACCCTACTGTCGTTGAGTCGGAAGAAAGGATTTTATCGGAGAGCTTCATGATCTAGCTCTGGGGTGACTAGTCGTAAATTTGTTAAGAGTGACTGAGCCAATGGTTAGGTGGAAAAGAGCACCCCTTTCAGCAGTCGCTTCACGTTATCCAGTTCTGATAAGTATTTTCCTTGTTTTATGTATTGAGCTAGAATAATGGATGAATTCTTGCATTTATACATATGCGTATTTATAAATGGCTTCTATGTGGAATGGTTATGATATGTGTATGACTTCATCTCTTTGTGAACTTACACTTTTTACTGATAATCTATATGCCCATCTTAGCTCCTAACACTTCCTGGGGCATAAGCTTGTAAGATGGTCGATATAGGAGATATCTTGTTGACCTGAACCTATTCGTTTGAAGAGGATAACTCTTTTAGACTCCTTGTCATGCGATCGATATTCCAGACCCAAGTCCTTAACCATTTCATGATAAATCTCAGGAAGAATAGAAAATTTCAAGCCTTGAAAAGAGGAGGTCTCTTCGTTTGGAAGATGAGCGGATGAGATCCATTCGAGAGGACCCATATGACTAATACCTAGGAACCTTGGGATAGTCCTACGGAAGCTAAGTACTCCTGGGTTCAAAGCTCCGAAATTCTAGGAATTCAGAGTATGTCTGACCTTACCAGCCTTATACTGGCTGAAGGTAACCATGAGACTTGGTTTCTTGTACGGTTGACCAACGTTAGGCGGTTCCCCAGGGGTTAGGTGGACCTATAGTACCAGCTAAACCAAGATCCAAAACCCTAAAGGTTGGAGTTGTGAAGGGCCCAGAGCCATAGGTCAAGGGACCCTTCGGGTTCTTTCCCATTAGTTTGGAGGTTGGGAACTTCAGGAGATAAGAGGAGGTTTCATCACAACAATTTCGAATGTCGAATCCCCAAGGTAACCAGAGACATAGATCTATAAATATGTGTGGTCGGATCTCAACCGTGAGATCTGGGGAATGTTAGAAGCATGTTTTTCTGGGGTGACATGGTGCAGTGACATCACCTAGGGTGACATGGACCCCAGCTCGATGTGCCCCATGTCACTCTAACCCCTCCTATGTGTCATTTCCTGATACGTGTCTGCCTAGACAACGTGGTTGGTGAAGTAACCGGGGCTCTGGGAGTCTGATAGTTCAGGACTCCCTAGGATCTGGGATGTAGTATAGTAGAGAGAGACCGAATGGTCCAAAGGATGGAGCCATGTGGTGAGCTTAAGATACTTATTAAGTTCAGAACTCCGGGTGGTATTGTTCGTAGATAGTAAAGAGGCGTGAAGCATCAAAATGTTAAATCCCTCCACAACTGACATAGGAGGAAGAGAGTGAATTTAGTCATGGGATAGGACTATGAATTTTCTTCCATCACGAGGGAAGGAACTTGGGAATATTACATGTGAGGTGGATCCACATGGCCCTCAACCAATGAATGCCCGAATAATTTCGGGAGACATATCCACTGATTCTAGGCTTGGCCTTGAGAATGGAGACTATGGTTAGAAAACTATGGATGAGCAGAGTGTGGTAGAAACCCGAATGAAGGGTTTGATCACTTAAGGAGAACGGAATTTTGAGGGCCCATTCCTGGGAAATCCACTTAGGGGTCAGGTGTGTTCCATCACAAGTAGTAGTAAGTGGATCAATAATCTGTAAAGCAATCGAGACATGAAGTTAAAGGGGAAGTGGTTCTACATATTTAGGAGAAATGAATATTAGTCACATGCATGTCTTAGAAATTTTATTTTCTTTATCTTGGTTGTTTTTGAGGTTTGAAGGTGATCCCAGTTCGAGTGATTCTTTATGGCCCTATACTGATTCAGGTTATTTGATCAGCAAGTCATGTATAATGTGAAGGATCCATATGGAGGAAGTGGAAGAATTTTAATGAAGTAAAGGCATGACTATATGAGTTTTCATGGGGCCACCTCACTGGTAGATGAGACTTGTTATCTACCAAATCCTTAAAATAGCATGTAAACAAGAGTATATGCAATGTACATAAGATGTGAATGTGTAGCACAACTACCAACGAGACAAAAGAGATGAGTTACATAATAATTCCTTACAAAATAGGATAACTTATTCCAAATATCACAAAACATTAATATCCAAGTCATATGTTCATATGGAAATAATGACTATATTGACCTCTATATATACCTATTCTCATGAATTGTACATTTGGTCCTTTTATTAGGATGGCCCTATCACATATGAATTTACCCCCATATTTTCCTTCCTTGGGGTCATATCATAGTACCCTCCAAAAATATGTTTTCTCAAATCTTTGATACCAAATGTTATGTAACAAGTCCTTAAAATAACATATAAACCAAGGTACACACAATGTATACAAGATGTGAACATGGAGCACAACTCTAAAAGATATCAAAGAGACAAGTTACACAATAATTACTTTCATAATTGGTGTTAGTGTCCTATAAATAGGTTGCTAAGATGTGAGTTAAAAAATGTATGATAGAGTAAATTCATTCTTTGGTCTCATAAAGAACATGGCATGAGTTATATTAGGTTATGAGTCAATGGGTTTGTGAATGATAAATTTGTTTGAGTAAGGTCATAAAATAAAGTTTGATTCATGAAACATATGGTCTTGATGCCAAATATATGGGTTATCATGTCACTAAAGAGTCATTATGAAATATCATGAGGTCAATTCAAGTTAGTTAGAGTCGGTCTTGTCATGGTCCAAATAATTTCATGAGATCAAATTTGTTGGAGGCGTGTGACATCATCAAGAAATTCATTCAAATTATTATTAATATATGATGAGGTATGATGGGTATAATTGGTTGTTTAAATTGGCTTTATCATTCAAATTTTTCATCCTCCATGTGAAGAAACCACTAGATACCACTTTCCTTCTTTTCAAATTTGCAAATCTCCCATCCAAGTTTTTTTAGCACGGGATGCAGGGGACGTTGCTCACAACGTTGCACATCTTCAAACGACCTTTCTTCCACTCTCTCCAACTATTGTTTTAGATTCTTGGTTGAATTTTGAAAGGAAAACCTTTCTTATGAACCAAAAACTTCAAGATTCACTTTAAATTAATGTCCCTTGCTACATCGAATTGAATTTTTCTAACTCACTGCGCATCTGTAAATGTTGCATTTTACACTGTGCATAGTCCTTCTTTTCCATTTCACAGGGAATTGATACATAACAGCATCATGGAAACTCTAGCAGGAAGAAGAAGGAACACAAAGGGTGGTGATGTTGTTAGATTTGAGCCTTAGGGTCTATTTATAGTGAATGCATATTGAGCAATTAGAGCTTCTTTTGAACAAGTGGGTTGTATCGGGTTTTGTCAAAAGATTCAAGGGTACATCATGTCGGTTGAAAAGGAGTTTGAATTAAGTCTTAATGGCATTGGGTCTAAGGTGGAAAACATCCAGTTTCAGGTTTGTGAAGACACCATCGTTGTTGCAACATAGATCCTTGCTCATGGATAAAAACGGTTCAAAGGTATGCAATTGGATCTATCAAGCTATAATGAATTTTTTAAACCTAAGTTTAGAAACACAGATTTTGGAAGCACCATACCTAGAGAACTTCTACTAGAGAATCATAGAAATTTATTGAGGGAAATTCAAAGGTTATTTACATGTGAAGGGAGATTCACTAGGGTTTACCAATATCATATCGTTCTCTTAATGCATTTCACCGATGGGAAACCCTTGAATCTTTCCTACTACCTTTTCAGAAGGCTAGGGAAGATGGATGGCACAGTACAAGCAAGAAGAGATCCAGTAGAACCTAGCCTCTTCCATTTTTCTTTGATAAAGTTGCTGGTATTAGAAGGGCTTAGAAAGAGGAATCAAGATTGGGAAGATTTTGTAGCATCATCACAGATAGCAACCAGTTCTTTAAACAACCCTAAAATCATGAGAGATACAACTTCATCAATAGAAAATACAACCAAATATGTCCATGAAAGTTATATAAATAAAAGGGAAAAAGAAACTAAGTAACCTATAGTAAGTCAACAAGCTAAAAACAAGAGAAAAAAGCTCCAATTTTCCACAGAGGAGGTCACAGCCCCTAGAAAACCAATTACTAGGTCAACCACTAAAAAAATGCCTTCCATGCACCCATCACAAGAACCCGAGGAAGATCCAAAATCCTTCATAGAAACAAACTCTCCTAGTCACAAAGTCAACCTAATCATTGAGATGCAAGAATAGTTAAGGAAATCCCATTTTGTCATAGCATAGTTGCAGCATGAAAATAGGTAAATGAAGAAAAAGGATTTGGAACAGGCCTCCAAGAAAGATATCTCAGTAAAATATGAAACATCAATCCCTGCAATCCAAAAATTTCTACAACAAAGGGTAAATGAAAGGCAATGGAGCAGATTTCAAAAGTGAAAGAAATACTTAAACTTACTATTCCTTTGACTAGATCCTTAGCTAGGAAGTTGAAAACTCAGGACGAACCTCTAGATAAAAATCATCCAACAGAAAGGAAGAGTGATGAGGGTCAGTATACTTTCAAGTGATTAAGGAAACAACTAAGAGAAGTGAAATATATGATAATCCAACAAAGGGAGGAGAATAGAAGAGAAAATATGACATGTAAAGAACTCCTTTATGATTGTGAGCTTGCAATCGAAAATGCCATATTCATGGTGAAAAGAAAATCACCTCTGCATAAACAGTTGAAGAACATATATAGGCAAAATATAAGTTTGATAAAGGATAACAAAGTCCTCAAAAAAATCTTTCAGTAGTTCAAGACAAATAATAAGGGGAAGGACAAGCTTGATTTCCTTGTTGAAGCAATAGAAATTTAATTTCCTGGAGTTGGATTCATCAATTTTGCCTCTTTTGACTATGTGCAACAGAAAAACCATATTTTTATTATCAAAATCCCCTAAGTATTAGAATGGTATTCTTATGAACAATGATATTTTTTTTATGGATCATTATACATGATCATTTTGTTTCCCTACTACACATTGGAGATTTACATTTTGACCTATAAATGACAAATTTACAGTTGCACAGCATCGACACTACACAACTATAACAGTCTAATTTGGAGTATCAATATGTGATTCTTTGTCAAAGTTTGGAGTGGGAAATATCATAGTGAAAATGAGATAAATATTGAGTGCAACAACAAAGAATTTGTGAGTCAGGATGTGAAGTGAGCTCTTCATGGAAGCTTACATGTATCAAGGATTTGAGGTTTGAGATGAAAAACATGTTTTTTGAAGGAAAGAAAGGGTTCTTGGGAACCCTACCATGATTTTTTTTTTTTTTTTATCATCAACCATCACCATCAATCAACTCAGGTCAGGAAAAGAAAGCAAATTGTAAGAAATCAGTTGTTGTGCAACTGTGATGCACTTCTACTGTAGGTTGTTGCTGTTGCACAACAACCATGTTGTGTGTTGGGGCATAATTGATTAGACCAGGATCCTTCTCAGGTTACCAAAAAAAGGTACCCAAGTAGTATCGAGCATTTACATTTTCATATTCCTTGAAGGGAAGAAGTCTCACTCGAAGCGCAACCAAGACAATGAAAATAGGGAATGGTAAGAAGAATACTTAGACAAACCCATATGATCCCAGGATAATTGTTATCCTTGCACAAGATAGATTAAACCAGAACTGTCTGAAAATTCCTAAATCAGATCGAAGAAAACTGAGTTATGTTTTATTCATAAAGAAGCTATATCCAATTAAACAAATCTTACATAAAGACAATACCAAGAAACATTCAAGATAATATGAATCTAAACATACACAATAATTTCAAAATTTGGGTCTCTCTTTGTATTAACATCAAATGGATCTTTTGAATTACATGATTCTACTAATTTATAGACACATCTCGGTCATACCAAAGATTAAAAAAAAATCTACTACCGAGAGGCAAGGTTAACCTGACCCTTGCTCTTCCAACATTACAATAGTACATGACTTTGTTACAACTTTGATCTGGTTCCCAAACCCAGACTCTAGAACTCTATCTAATATTTTCCCAAAGTGTACAATAACACAGAACTATCTGAATTACATCTCCATCTAAACTAGCATTGGAGGATCATCAACAAAAACAAAAACAACAAAAACAAAAACCTTTTTACAATAATATTCAAAACATATGTATAAGCCAATTGGGATCTTCATGTTTGAGACTTCGAATACTTTCTTGTTCTTGTTCTGTTGTAACTTATTTCTTCATGTTGGTTTTTCACTGTCTTTCCAATCTTTTTCAGTTTTTTTCTTTGTTCTCCTGTCCATCTCCTCTGTGACTGACACAACTTTTGTTTGACCAAAATTGCGACTGTAGCATTCTGTTGGTTACTATTCTTCTATTATGTTTATGTTTATTGACCCATGGTTCATGTATGTTCGGGTTTCCAACAAAGCCTCTAAAACTATCGACCCTCTTGGTAAACTAGAAGGCAACACAACACACAAAATGCATTGTGTAGTCTCACCTAAGATAGATTTAATGGGTGGCTATAAGACTCGGGTGTTTATAACCTAGGATTGAGTGTGAGATAAGAGAACTGTATATTGAACCATTTATTATAACTTGTAAACAGAACATATTGTCATTAACGAATAAGCAAGAAATGTAACAACTCATTCATTAATCATAACAATAACTACTGAAGACAATAAATATATGCATGCATTCATCGCATAACACAGATGTTACCATGGTACACCCTCTCTTGGGATACGTCCACAAAATTTTCTCTCTCATCTCTTTTATTATAGTATTTCTGCATCTACAGCGACGTGCGCTTACAACTCTTCGCAGTCGAGTAAGATCTATATGAGGTGGACTATATGTTAT
The DNA here is from genome assembly GCA_032191745.1 of Picea mariana. Classification (NCBI taxonomy): domain Eukaryota; kingdom Viridiplantae; phylum Streptophyta; class Pinopsida; order Pinales; family Pinaceae; genus Picea; species Picea mariana. Next base: position 16,177 of record JASDQU011508609.1, read on the forward strand.
CGAACTAATTGATAGGTGTGGACACTAACAGATATCCCTAGATCCACCTAGATCTAGAACAAAACAGGACAGGACATGACTCTTTCCCTAAGTTGTGATCATTGAATTTGCTAATAAGGAGGAATAAGTGGCATACCTTTGTATTGCTTCCTTAGGTCTTTGTTTCTCCCGCTTCGCTCCGGTGCTCTCGTGAGGTCAAGACCAAGACAACACAAACCAACCAAAGTGAAGATAGAAAAATGTATTCAACATCAACTTATGCATATGATCAAGGAAATACACAATAAAGTAAGAATGACTTTATGGGAAAGGGACATGTCGTTGTATCATATTAATTGAAAGTAGAAGATACAACCTAATCGCCTTAATGTTGCAAGCTTCCTTTCAGTGACCCTTGGTTCCAACACACACAATTTCTCTGTACTTGCATGAAGAAGATACAACTCCTCTTGATAGACCAACTAGAGCCTTCAAGCCTCTGTCCAAGTAGGGTTCTTCGCACAATTCCTTCACCAATTCTTCAATTAATCTTGCTTAACCTTTTCCATGAGAATCCTTTTAATATATAGGAGAAGGAGAGATGGTTACATGGATGAGGATAATCCCATAAAATTTGAGAAGTCAGTAAAATGACAACCATATGAATGCCAACTCATTTTCTAGAAGATTCCCTTCTAGAACCCTCGAGACCTCTTCTCTTTTCCAATCTTGAAAACAGGTTCGCACCCTATGTATGAAGAAAAATGCGAGAAGTTTGCACCCTAAATGAAGGTGGCCTGTGAGAATGAGGGATTCTCGCACCCTAGGCCATATGCAGCCTGCTAACTTACTTTGAAAATATGTTTTTGGAAGCAGACAAGATCCACTTTTCTCAGGCAAAAAGTTCTTGTTGGGAGCCTGAATACACCATTGTTAATACATCACCAAGATGACCAAAATCATGTGTAATAGAATGCCCCCCAAAGTATGAGGCTGGAATCAGTGATAGCCGAAATACTTTGTAAACTGCGCGTGTGTGTCGGAAACTAGGAGTTCACCTAATCGGAAACCTACAAACAACCAAGCATCTACAGAATATAATATCAGTTCTGAGGTAGGCATTCCCATACTCAAATCAAAAATAGATGACATCATGAACATAGGTCATGGACACCAATCATACACTGTGGATCCATGCCATCAAAATATCGCATAGCCACCAAACATACACTATGGATCTATGCAAGAAGATTCTAATTAAGATGGCATAGCGACACGACATATAAAGTGGATCTTTGTGTCACCAAATTATACATATTGGATCGTAGCCTAGATTAAAGAGATGAGACCCAGGGTATTCAATCCCATCACCTGAAGGTACAAATCTAACCATGTGATTACATGTGCCGAAGTCGAACATGGTAGAAACCACTTGATTACCGATCATAGATGAAACTGTTAACAACTGCGAGGGAAATCACCATTAATGTCAATGACTCCCAAGGTACACTAGTACAATCCACTGAATGTGAATAAATGAGTTGAGGTTGAATATTTGACAGAATCTCCTGATCAGGGATTAATGATGAAAAACCACTGTCGAAAGAGAGGAAACCTGCCATTGAGGCATGCAAGTTCCAAGGTACCAAATAATTTCTAAGTCTTGTTTTCGGATAATGAGCTGGAGTCGACGAAACAAAACTCGTCACAGGAGGGCCTTGATGTATCCCCCATCAATGACATGAAATGAGTAACAGCTTTTGAAGGTGAAACAGAGCATGATATAGGTTGAACTAGACACAGGGAAGGTCGACACAAAGAGAATGGACAACTGCAGATGGCCAACTCAATAGAGGTTTCAGATGAACTTCTCTTGAACATATGAATGACACGACCAATGATTTGGCAGCACTGACTCAGAGACAACTCAAGATATGACCTTGTAGCAAGTCGAATGAGAGACAAATGGATTTCCCAAAACGGCTTCAGATAATGAATAGGGGGTGTCATGTTCAAGAGCGACACTTACTGCCAATAATATGAATACGAAAACACATCCCTTTCCCAAATTTTCCCCCACCATTTCTGGCGAGTACCTCTTTATTTTTATACAATCTTGAGGAGGATAACATATGGTTGTTGATGTAATCTCATCCTTCAGATGAGTCCCTCGGAGTATGTTTAACGAACCCTAGGAAGGAGTGGTTCGGTCCCATTACAGGTCTTTCGATGTTTGTTTAACGAGTCCAAAGATAGAAAACTTTTTTCATGATTATAGAGTCTGGAAAAACACTCAAAAGAGAACTCTCTCAGTTCCTTTTTTGTAAAGTAGTCTGATGAGACAGAAAAAGAGACAAATTATCGCCCAACAAACGCTTTCTTCAAATACTTTAACGAGCATGAAAATAGCAAGATCGCTCAATAATCTTTTCATGTTTAGAGAGTTTGAAAAGAGCTTAAAGAGGACTCCAGGGGGTTCCTTTTTCGTATAACCTTGATGAGCCAAAAAAAGCAATAAAAGTGTGCTCGATTACGTTCTCATGTATTTTCAAGGGTGAGAACAAACAAAGACCAAGCTCGAGGTTTTGTCTAAAAACCATAAAAAAAACAATTAAGCATGTGATGAAAAAGAGAAAATATTTGTACTCTTTCGTGTAGACTTCAAAGTCGTTACATCTGCAAAAAGTCGCACTCATAGGGCTATTAGGCATTAGGTTTAATAAATAAAACAATTATAAAAAATCAACAAAAATGGTAAAAAAGTAAATATAAGTGGGTAAAAGCTCTTTTACCATAGTCATTGTGACTTTGCCAAGAATTTAGCCCAAAACCCCTATTTTGCCCTCGAATTTCAATGCTCGATTGCGGAAGGTATAAGAAACCATTTGGCAAACCGTCTCCATTAGTGAGGTAAGCTCCAAGTCTTCTACCTTTTCATGGTTCAATTTTTTGTTTTCATTGGCAAATTTCAAGTTTTTGAGTTTGTTTTAGGGCCAAAACTTGCACCCAGACGTTCTCATAGGCTAGCCATATGAGACCTACGAGAATGCATGATTCTCACAGGCAGCTCCAAAGGCACCTGCGAGAACCTCACACTGTGCTAAAGGGGCACCTGCGAGGGCCGCAAAATGAAAAATTACTTTGATTTTTTCTCAATGAAAAATGTGCCAAGGCTTGAAAAGAGTTGTTGACCCTCTTCTTATGGTTCTTGTGTAGACATTTGACCATCACGATGGTTCTGGAGTGGCGCAAAAGAGAGCATGAAGAGGATGATTCTATTTCCGAGAATGACCTGGGCACTGTTACTGCTCTTCGAGACTGTGATCTCTTGAAATTATTTCGGATTCTGCGTATGAGGGATCAAGTCAGACTATTGGAGTATCTCATTTATATGTGGGACGTGGACCAACAAGTATTCCACATGGGGGCCCACACATTGTCCTTGGATATCGAGGATTTTTACTTCCTAACAGGACTATCATGGCATGGGTACCATGCTAGCTTGACCGGTAGCTGAGGTGGTGCGCTGCCTATGAGTGAGTATTTTCGTCAGTACTGTGTTCCAGAGGTGGAAAGAAGCAAAGGAAAAGTGGCCATTTGGGGGTTCCAGGATTTGACCCTTCGCACTATCTTGTTCACCATTACTCATATGGATGAGAGCGTTGCTCCACACATGGCTCTCCAGAGCTATTTTTAGTATGCCATAGAGTGCACTGAGCCTTAGGTCTTTAACTGGTCAGACGCAGTCCTTCGTAGCATAAAGAGGTAGTTGACAAAATGCAGGAAAGGTGACCTGAAGCAATTTGGGTACAGATCATTTTTGGTGTGCTTCTTTCTTGAGAGGGTTCCCTTGCTAAGGTTGCAGGTTCAGTGGGGTTTACTGGCTCTAGAGGATCCGAGGATGTTGAGGTGGTGCAACCTCATGGCCTAACATGTTGTTGGGCCAATCATCAAATACAATGATTCCTTCTTTGACTAGTTGCAGCCACAGATGTTGATTGTCGACGATTATGCCTATGCC